>OMNZ01077765.1:0-15206 GCA_900303255.1 Lesueurigobius sanzi
AAGTTAAAGAGCGTAGAGGGAGTCGATGCGATCCATCTTTACGTGATCTCACAGCACTGAGGATTTGAAAACAAATCGAAATTTACTTGAAAATAGACACTTTTTCTTGTTTTAAGTGCGACATGGCTTGTTTCATTGGCAGATAGTTTTACCCTAACCCTAACCCCTAACCCCTAACCCCTAACCCCTAACCCCTAACCCTAACCCCTAACCCCTAACCCCTAACCCCTAACCCCTAACCCTAACCCTAACCCTAACCAGCTCCAATCCAGGGCAAATCTTAACTTATTTCTACATCACTTTTTGCATAATTGCATTTCAAAAACATTTTTCTTTTAAATATATATTTTTTTTTTACCATAGGCTGAATGTTAAAGGCACTATACCTGACTTTTCATAATTTTTTTAATTGCAAATAATGGAAGAGGGAGCGAGTAAAATAAATTGATAGTTGTGGTCCAAACTCAATCCTAACTTTGCTAACACATTTCTAAAGTCCCATTTCTTCTTCGAAATGAGTTTCTAAGTACATTTCACGACTGGCAGGGTCACTTTTTAGGGTCATAGTCACAGAAATGCAAGAAAAATAGCCTGCAAGCCATGAAATTGACAATAAATACTTTTTCCACAAATGTTTGAGTTTGCAATATACTAAAGGAGAACAGAACAAATTTCATTCCACTACAGGAAAAAAGTCAGGTACAGTCCCTTTAACTAGAATATTAAATAAACATAAAACATATAACGCCCCGTTTCTTTTTTGAGAAAGTTTAGACGGTGCTTTTTGAAAGATTTTGAAAAATCATCTGTATTTTCTCTGATCATCGCGAATAATCGTGAAATCGCAATATTTTCTCTCACATTATCGTGACTCAAACCTTTTGAATGGTGATGACATCCCTATAAGGTGTTTTTTGTTCTTGGTTGTGTTAGATGGAAGATGTAAACTGTGGCTTCTTGCGAATGTTGGTATTGTTGTCACAATACAAACATTTGAAGCTTCATTCCAATACTACAAACTCGATGCTCAATACCAATTTTAATACCTATAATCGAATAATCTTCACCATGATCATAATTGTAGGCATTCATTTAGATAATGCACTTTTTAATATCTAGTTTCTTGTTTTCCCCTTTTAGACAGACTTCAAGCATTGTGACATTTTTTACTTTTCAAAAGGCAGCACATTATCAATGGCTTTGCAGATCTAGTGAGCGATATATCTGCGTAGGCTATACATTATTTACTTGCCATATGGTTATCCCGTCCCCTGATTGCAATAACAATACTTTGGCGATGTTATTGTTCCACCCCAGAAGTATTAGTAATTCTAATGGCCGACATGTGAATGAATGTGATCATAATGTGGCCTGAGTTGAACCGGCCCCACTGCCCAGAGTATACTCCGCCTCAGGCCCATAGTTTCTGGACAAAGATGAATGAAGATTTATTATTAAATTGCCCACTCTTATGTATTTTTATTACCAGGAGCTGTTGACAATGCAGTATTTATTCTGTTTGGTCATTTTATTTCCTGAAAGTGATATCTTGTAGAGGAAATGTCTTTCTTTACCAGAAAGACACCTAATACCTTTTATTAAATTCCTTCAAAGCTTTCAACAAATAGGAATATGACTCTCTGAGGGTATTTACGACATAAACCATGCACATGTTGGCATTTCACCCAGGAAAGTAGTACAGTGATTTATAATTAATATAAAATAAATGAATGAATTAAATTATAACAACATTTTCACCATTTTTGTGGCCGTTAGCCTTTTATCAGAGATGATCTGTTTTCTAATTTCTAAATTTGTATTGTGTGAGCTGTATTTCTATTATAAACTCTAAATGTATTCTTAATGTACCAAACTGAGGCAAAACAAAGAATAATCAGTTTCCAAATGTAATAATTCAACATTGACACTCATTTGGCTTATGTTCCCACCTGTAGCGCTCTCTTTGCAGTATTGAATACAAGTACATATATTATTACATAGGTTTAAGGGAAACTGTCGTGTACTAAGTATAAGTCAAACCACTGAAGTCCTTTAAAACTGTATTTGTTTATTTGGTTGGGACGGTGCATGTAAATGAGCACACACGGGACATTTGTCTTCGACCACATTTATGAAAATGTTTTACCTCTTCTTAGGTCATATCCTGTGTTTATTTCCAATAAGGAAGTGAAATAATAAACATCACAAAAATGCAAGAGGGTCAGCGGCTGATGGAGCGTCACATGGTGGAGCTCCACAGGAAACGGTCTCACTTTTTTCAGTTTAATCCAATGGATCTCAATAAAATGCCATTATTAACCAGAGTTAAGGTTTGGGTTAGGATTGGGGTTAGTTTTGCCCTGTGATAAGCCAGCTGTAGAGCTCCACGACCAATCCATCGGCTGTTTTTACTTTATGTACTGTATATGCATATATCAGGCCTGCCTTATGTGTAGGCAACTCATCCACAATGCTTTTTAATCTTTGACAAATTTACAAATACACTTGTTCTGCTGAAAGCTGTATTTATCCCGCCCTATACACTTTAAATCCATTAATCTGTGTTATCTGGACGGGCAGAATTTGAGTGTGTTTGTCCAGCATTTACCAGTCTCTCTTGATTCTGTTTTTTCTGACTGATGTGGGGCCTGCACAGCTTCACACAATCCGCTCTCGCATTTTCACAAAGATTACTTTCTGGCCTTACTGGTCGCCTGAGACCAATTTTGGTTTTGGGTTCTATCCATAGTGAAAATGGAGCTCCCAGTCCAAGTGGCAGGGGCCCAAGATGGCACCGTCCGGCAGCCCCCTCCTTCTTCACTCTCTAACATTTATCTTTATAAGGAATAACAATGTCCTTGTGACAGTAATTGTCCATCATAGTATTTTCTATTTTTAACTTTGGCTGGCCACATGTTTTCATTGCAGTGTGTGTGTGTTGATGTTAACCCTCAAAGCCCTTTTTAAAGCTCCAGCAGTTCCCCGTCATGAGCAGAGACCAGGCCTGAAGTCAAGAGTATTGTCCCCCTTGTGCCGACTCTTTGACCGCTCAAAGTTTAAGCTTGTAGTTTAAAGTGCGGGTCATGGATCCGGACGAAGCTCAACTTCCCTCACCATGCAAGTCTTTCCTAACACTTCCAGATAAAAGATAAATCTATCCGTGGATTATTTTTGAACAATAGCTGCATTTCACAAGTGACCGTAGATGGTGGCAATGGGCCGACAGTCTGTGCCACCAGTTCAATGTGTTGTCACGCAAGTAAATACAAGTTTGAGAAATCCTCCAGGAGAAATCTTGGAATTAGATTATTGTATAGTGTGTGCTAACTCTACACAATACACTGCAAATCATTTTGAAAGAGAACAATACACTGTGCACAGCAAAAAGCAATATCTCGATGAGTTAAATTTGCTTTATTTCAGAATATTTGACTTTATTTTGAGTCGGTTTCACTTGCCAAGTTAAGAAATCTGCCAATGGAGCACGTATTTTTGCACTTAAATTAAGAAAAAACAACTTCTTAGACTAAAAATTAGATCATAATCTAATTTGACTTGAAATTATGTGCTTTTTCTAGTTTTAAGTGCTAAAGTCCTCGTTCCATTGGCAGGTAATTTTACTTGGTGAGTCAAAATAAGGTCAAATATTCTGAATTTAGCAAATTTAACTGATCAAGAGATCACTTTTTGCAGTGTAGAACAGAAAAAGCACTGTTTATCATGTCATGAAGCAGATTTATTACATGGTATATCTTGAGACGCTGTAATACAATTTTCTTGGTAGTCCCAGCACAAAACAATAAAACTTATTTTGGAAATGATAAATATTATTATTCTGTTTTATTGTTCTTGATAGTGAGTGTTACAGCATGGGAACTAAAAAAAAGTATTTTGGGCCAGGTACCAGGACTTTACAAGACTGATATTGGAAAGTAAACAGCAGTAAATATTCTCTCTCTCTCAATTTATTATATATATTTGGGATTTATTTAGGGAAAAATAGCTTTTCCGTTTGTTTGCGAGACCCAGATCTGCCCAAACCTCTTCCCTTTTTGCCCCCTCTTAATGCTCGAACCATCTGTCTTATTTTGTAAAGCACCTTGCCGTGAGCCGCACCTTATAAGCTAATGTTTGTACTTCTTTTAACTTCACAGCCAAGTGCTTCCTTCCAAAATAGACGCTGAGAATCACTGGCCCAAAGAGACTGGGGAAATAAGTCTTTGGTGCTTTGTCCAATGCTCTGTTGCTGTGTTTTCAATCTCTGTGTTGTGTTTGGGAGTGTCGGAGCAGAGCAGGCCGGGCAGGCGCACTGCTGGATTGTGAGGTCTGGATGATATAAGTGCATCAACAGACACAACACGCTGAGGATCAAAGAGCTGCCAGTGCTAAAGTAGTCACCCCCACAGCTCTCACTTCAAGATTTATTCAAAAGCCTCCGTGAATGCCCTGCAATAATCTGCAGACAGAGTGGTGACTAAGCATCAGCATAAGTTGGCATTAACAGCAACTTTGTTCATCGTGTTTCACACGACACTTATACTTTCACACGGAGACATCAGTCAAGAGCTGAGTCACTAATAATAATAATGCTAATCAGGAATGGAGGAGGTTCAGTGGATATATTAGAATTTTTTGTTTGAGTTGTCACTCAGGCGGCCAAAGCATTCGCCTACAAGACTGCTAAAGGACTAGCTTGATACTAAAACCACCACTCATCAGTTTTAAACTGACTCTGGAGTCTTTTAAACAAAATTGAGTCAAATTGGTCAAGACTCTGTGTGCTTCCCTACAGTTAGTTGTTGATTATTGTTGAAATATCTGCTCTTAAATTTGTTCACTACTCACTAACTCACTAAACAGGATTTGTGAATTATGACTTAAGTGCACCTCAGGCATTGAACTTGTTGCCAAACCTCCTGTGGATCTGATTAGGATGATGTTACCTGTATTGGACTTTTGATTGTTCCTTAGAGCTTGGTCCTGGGAACAACAGGTGGCCCAGTGTCTCAATCTGAGAACTTAACGAAGTTACTGCTCCTCTTTTGTTTGGAGCCATCTGTTTAACTTGATGTGATCAGTTTTTAGTGGAGACCCTCCACTGCATCTCCCCTGGTGGTCCAGTGTACACACATTATCAAGACTGTGGCTTGTAGTGAGGAGGACAAAGGCTAATCACCCACAGGAGACCGCTGCAATAACCCGTAGAGCACATGAGTGGATGTTCAGCAGTGGTGATAAGGTGTCTCACACCTCTTGGCAGCTTTGATCTGAACCATGTTTGATCTGTTATTCTCTATCATCCAACGTCAATGAGTTCATCAGAATGTGCTTCTTTCTTCGGGGTCTGAGGCTGTGAAATAAAACACACTTCAGTTGTTGTGATGCTGACTCCCGTTGGTGTTTGCCCAGTACATCAAAGGCATGTTTTCTTCTCAGCCTATTAACTATGAATGGTTTTATTTTCATAATTGCTCTAGAATTAGTTTGCCTATTTATTCAAGCTACGCTTAATGCCTTTTGAACGGGCTATTTGCCGATGGCTGTTCGGTGTTACTGGTGTTTTCTTTCATGTCCAGGTTGTTGTATGGTCTGTTGTGGCAATAGTGGCCCAGCCCTTGTGTGTACACAGTAAACCTCAACTCGCTGCCACCACATTCCCTGTTTATGGCTTTGTGTTTGTCAGAATTGTTATTACCAGGTCTCTGCAGCGTACGAGAAACTGAAAGTGCGTGTAATATTTTAAAGTGATAAAGAAGCAGGCTCAATGCAACTATGCCGTGAATCCAGTCTCTGAGATAGTCATCGTGTCTCTGGGTTGCGTCGTCTGTGCTTTTCTCACAGACACAAATAAAAATACACAAATGCGCACAAAAACACACACTGGTTTGGCAGCATACCAGCAGATTCATAAATACTGGTGTGGGTGATGAGGTTTCTTCAAGTCGTCCGTCTCGAAGTCGCGATGTTGTTATTAAAAATGATGGAAGTGGAGCCTCTCTGTTAACGCGCATGTATCATGTTTGCATGTCTTTTTCTCATTATTAATGATTTCATCTTCAGAGGAAACACTGCGTGCTCTGGTCATGGGTCAAGTGACTTTCCCAGGCTGAGTGTGTGTCCGTGTGTGTGTAGTGTAGCTCACTGCGGTGTCTGTTTAAAGGAACGAGGGGAAGTCCACAGCATCATGCTCTGTCCATACTGTAGACGAGCTTAAGGAAACTTTATTTTTACTTTTCCCCCAAAACCATTATATTTGCATTTCTGTTCTTCCATAGAATATGCATGGTATAGTAAGCATGTGTTCTTTAACTTGGCTTAAGATGCCGTTTGTTTTGTATGTAGAGTTATGTGCGAAGTCATTTTTATCTTTCCTGAGGGCACAGCCAAGAATAACAAGAAAATAAGGATAATGTAAGGAAAGTTGCAATTATTTTTGTAAGATTTGTCTTTGAAGATGCTGTAATTTCGTTCTCACACACCACTTCTTCACCTGCCCCACCTTGCCCAAATGTACAGTACTCAATTCACTGAAATGTACCTTTTGATGAATTAGAATGGGTGAGTTATCCACTGTATTTTTCACTGATTTAGATGATTTTTTTTCCACTTCTACGGACTTGAGAGCCTCCCCACAGGCGCACAGAGGAATGCTTTTAAGGCCAATGACCCAGTAAAGCTAACTATATCTAAACTTCACTTGCTCCATCCAGAGATAATGTTGTTATGTGCTTGTACAACCAGAATACCTCAGTGCTCCATGCATAAAGAACTGGGCTGTTTCTCTCTGCTATCCCTCATCTTTTATTGTTTTGCCACATTAGATTTGACTCAATTTGAATCGTTTGACAAAGATTGAGCTGTTTTTATTCCACTTCTTGACATTTATATAACATCTATGATTGATGTCTGAGGAAGTGTCTTATTTTTCGTGTTTAATATTAGTTAATTTGGTT
Organism: Lesueurigobius sanzi; assembly: GCA_900303255.1. Lineage (NCBI taxonomy): Eukaryota > Metazoa > Chordata > Actinopteri > Gobiiformes > Gobiidae > Lesueurigobius > Lesueurigobius sanzi. The sequence goes on from OMNZ01077765.1 coordinate 6,954, forward strand.
TTCATTTTCCATTAATAATATTTAAAACCTTACTTTAACATCCTTTGTACATTCCACAAGTAAATTGCCAAAAATGTGATCTTTCCCCATTATGCATTTCACTGGTCTTGGTTTCAGACTGTATTAGTGTAGTCTAAAACATTTTTGTTCTCAGCACACTCTGATCTCAGCACTGAAGGCTGCTGGTCCCTGAGGTCTCTACAACACTCCTAATATAGTCCAATAGCTGTGACACTTCTTAGTTCTGGTTCATGGAGTCTAGTTGTGGTTTCATTCCTGGATTTAGAACTTTCGGGGTCTTCATAGTCGGACTCCTTTTGTGCATGTTTCGCTGTGATCCGGTCTCCATTCTCTCAGATTCTGTTTCTTTGACTGGAGTAACTTTTTTTTTAGGTAGCGATGCACTTCAGTACAACTTTGGTTGTGTGAAGTAACAAAGACAAAAGTACATGGAAAAATATATATTTTAGAAACCTTTTACTTCGCCTAAGTAAATTTAGTGATTACTTTTACATTACTACATTTTAGAGCCTGTATCTGGACTTTCTACTCTGTTCAGAATCATCAGAATATCACCAGCAGTACATTTAGCCTCTTGTATATAATAAGAGGGCAAGTGTTGCTTTTTAAGTACATTTGGAAAGTTTTATACTTTGACGTAAGGGTGCATTATGTAACTTTTTCATGTGGAAAAAAACAAAACAAAAACTTAAATAAGTGTATTGGACCTTTTAGTGGCCCAGTGGCTGTGTGTGTGCAGCATGGCATCTTTGCTTTTCATCGGAGTAGCCTCTATGATGCGATTAGTTGTTTTTATGGTTTCAGTCTGTGATATTGTCCAGGTTCAGACCTGATTCAGACCCAGTTTGCTCTCGGTTTATTTCTGATTTAGTCCTTGGGTTTAGACCTGGTTTAGTCCTGGGTAATAATCGTTTCGTTCTGTCTCTGGTTTAGTCTTTTTTAGTTTGGTTCTGGTTTCGACCTTGATTTCAGTCTCTGCTTTAGTCTGGTTTACTTCTAGGTTTAGTCAGGCCCGTCGACAGGAGGGGTCAAAGGGGTATGGTGTCCCCGGGCCTCAGGACCAGGGGGGCCCAACAAGGAGCCCACATTATATTTCCCTTTTTCTGCATGATTCTTTTTATAAATATCATTACTTGCTTTGATGTGTGTCTTAATGCGTAAAATCATCTCAATAACTCGGGATGGTTTATTTTTGTCCCTCTTAAAGTTTTCCTTGAACGCACACTCCCCCACAAACACAAATGAAGGAGTGTTCTTTAACCAGGACCAAAGGAAGAGAATGATGAGAAAACAGTGGTGTAAAATTGTGGGAAAGGGCCCCAGAATACAGCCTATAAAATGATTTATTTTAAAAAATGTTGTAGCAAACAGGTGCCGCCGTAAGGGTTGGGTTGTGGGGGGCCATGCGAAACCTTCTTGCCCCGGGCCCCACCAAGTCTGTCAACTGCCCTGGGTTTAGTCCCGGTTTAATTTAGATTCAGTCCGTGATATTGTCCGATTTTAGGTCTAGTTTAGACCTAGCTTCCTCCTGGTTTATTATTATTTCTGGTGTAATCCTGAAGCTCTCTGTTCAGGCTGGTTTACGATAAGGCCTAAAAGATTAACATTAATACACAATTATGTCATGTCAAACACCATTTCTTTGTAAATACAAAATAATCTCACCAGATTATAAAATGAGGATGTGAACTTGTGACCATTTGGCTGGTTTAAGCCAGTCTTCTGAAATGGGTGCACACCTGCGACCAATTAAGTCCTGTTTGTGCGACCAACAACGCAACAAGATGGCATTGTGTCGTTGCTGTACAAAAACAAATCACTTGTGTGCAATGCTAGCACAATGCAGTATTGCAGTTGTCTAGTTGTCAGCTCATACACATCATTTAGTTTGAACACGTCACATGACATGGGTCTATTCAACCACTGAATGTTTTTTCTCTCTTACATGAGTTAGTTGCATATTTTGTTGACGGTGTAATAAACTATTTTGTTTATTATTTGGCAATGCATATTTTGGTTTCATGATTCGTTTAGACTTTTAGTTAAATAAAATATCTGGGGTTTCTCATTACCCACATGTGTGTTTTTACTCCTTCACCAAAGCTTATATCATTTAGACTGTTGAAAGTAACATTGCTCTTACTTCAGTGCATGTTTGGTCTGCTCAGTCCGGCCCCGATGCCTTGTCTAATATTAGTTAAATAAAACAAGATGGTAGCCAAATGTTTTCAGTGTTTGTTAGTGGGAGAAGCACTGATAAATAAACAGCTCTCTCAGTGGAGTCACACAGGCTGCATGTGCCAACAGTCATGTGTCCAGTCCTTATCTGCTGCTTAAGAGACGGTCCAAAGTCATCCAGGCTGGTCCTCGGCCTAAACATACCAGTTCTAGTAAGGGCTACACGGTTGTGGGAAAAAAAGAAGTAATTATATTTAACAAAGTAGAAAAAGGAACTGTTGAACCAAGGCATCACATGCATTTCAGAAAATGTTTGTAGAGGTCTAAAAATGACGACATGATAAGACCCCATGTTGGAGAAAGGATATGTTATTGTTGCAAAGGATTGTGCAGCCTAATTTATCGCAGTCTTTTGACATTTGCAAGTTGAAATAGTCGAGATTGCGATTCAGTTGCGCTGCCCAAGTTCTGATGGCTCCTCAGACGCTTGAGGAATGTTGTCGTAAATCCTATGACATCGAGTGTTATCAATTTAACTGTATTGACCTCACCCAGGTCAGGCAGAGTTCACCCTGCTTTACGATTCGACACGCACATACTTGGAGGGATTCCGTGTGATTTTTTTATTTTTTTTTTCCTTATTTGACCATGTTATGCGAATGTTTGCTTTCCAGATCAGTGCCAACGTGCTGGTCTTCCTGTGCACTAACATGATTGGGATTTGCACGCACTACCCCGCCGAAGTGTCCCAGAGGCAGGCCTTTCAGGAGACCAGAGGTTACATCCAGGCCAGGCTGCATCTACAGCGGGAGAACCAGCAGCAGGTACTGTACACGCAACTCCCAAGCAAATGAGCTCCGTGCGGCCACATTCAAATGCGAAAAGGAGCAGAGGGGTGTTCCCATTTTCTGATTTGTTTGTGTCAGGTACCAACAATATGCTCCTGAGTGTATTGTGTAGCACCACCTCTCTGTGCTAGGTGCTAGACTCACACGATCCCACGCATTGGCCAGCGCGGCACAGTGACTCATCCAGCATTCACACATGAAAATAAATGAATGGACACAGCCTTTCTCTCCTTATCTGTCTAATTTCAACCCCCCTCTTTGTCTCTCAGGAGCGCCTACTGTTGTCGGTGCTGCCAAGGCATGTGGCCGTTGAGATGAAGGAGGACATCAATGCCAAGAAGGAAGATATGATGTTCCACAAGATCTACATCCAAAAGCATGACAATGTTAGGTAAATACTGTGCAACAAATGTGGAGACCTCTCAGTGAATACTATCAAAACAGTGGACAGGCCAAAACCTTATGTAAAACCATGTGCTTACGTTTTCTCTGGCTCACCTCACAGATATATGATTTTTGAATTAAAGGTGTGGAAATTTGAGGAGCCAATCTCTTTTGAAATAATCAAAGAACGAGAATGTTGATATGTTTGTATTGTAAACTACATGAACCGCTTCTTCCTGTGTCCCCATAATGAATTATTATCTTGTAAGTAATGTTCTTGGATAAGGAGACGGGCTTGTAGGACGGATTAGTCTCTGTTAAGGGCACCTCAAGTTACAGCCAACATCAAAGTCAAATGCAAATCGCTGCTGCTGAAAGGAAGAGCAATGTAAACACAGTTTGTCATTGTATTCATCTTAGGGCTTTTACCTCAGCTTTTGTGCTTATGGTTGGATACAGATTGATATTTTAGTAATACTTGTTTAAATACTACAAATGCCCAGCACAGTTTGCCTTTTCCTCCCCAGCTGGCTCTAAAGTAAGCAATATGGCTGAAGAGTCTTGAGTGTGCGCTTCGGGTGGTGGGCGAACCATTTTATTAAAAAAAGTGTGAGATGTAGCGGTATAGATGGGATTTTTGTTTTTTATTGTTGACTGGACTGAGTTGATTGAGTTGAGGGTGTTTTTCTTCTATCTTCAGAAGCTTCTTCTCGCTCTTGTAGTCAAAAGCAAAGACTGGTGAAACACACAATCCAGAGGTTTATGTAAACTCTGGAAACGTACTGGTTACAAACCCACCTACTGCACTTATTAGAATATTCTTTGTAAGGGAATGGGGGGCGAAAGTGCAAAGCTTCTGAAGGTGGAGGCAAAACTCCAACCCCAGTGGACAATATTAAAAATCTCAATTACATTTTATGTCACGCATCTTTCACTTAAGTTGGTAACATTGAAAAAGTGGGACATTATCTAAATAGGTGGGACTGCGGGACAAAATGGCTGTGCAGCACAACAAAAAGAGAGAAAAGTGGTCCCCCTAGTGAACATTCAACCCACTGATAGTTAAGATTGTGTAACATTATTACGAAATATGTATTTTCTTCAATATGTTTCCAGACAATTGATACAGTTGGTCAAAGTTTGCACAAATGGTCACATTGTTGTTGATCTATTGAGAATTTGTCGCATGCAACATCCGACATGATTCAGGAATGACACACTGTGCCATCTGGTTTGTCCTTAGTCGAAGCATTATTTTGTTTTTGGCAGAACAATGACCCTAAACATGCCTCCAAGCTGAAAGTAATTTGCCCGAGAAGCAGAGTAATGGCGTCCTGCATCAGATAACCTACAACAGACAGGATTCAGGGCCCAGACGGATGAATGAAATCAAATGTACAGCATATGTGGCTATAGCTCAGACATGGCAGGAAAGTATTTTAAAGAAGCGTAGCTAAGGGTTTGGGTGGTGCACTTCTTTATGACCACAGACATGTACAAAAGGGACCTGTGTTGTTTGTGGTTTTAACTCACACTGGTGACTTGAGTTACACCTTATTCTTATTCTTCCTGGCAGTGTGTATAAAACATGTGACATCAGCAAAAACACAAACAGTGGAATTGCAATAGTGTGTTGAATGTGCCTTTAAATCATTAATAAAAATGGACCAAACCAGGCATCAACTATGGTTATAGGCCTGATGACATGGTAAAGTCCAGGGTGAGGCCTACCCTGCATTTGTATTCCTGTTTATTCCTTTCTTCAGTTACAAGTAAAAATGTGTGAGACTCTTTACAGATAAAGAATGAATTGTTGATGCTTGGTTTGAAAAGGCTGCAGAACTCTGAAGTAAACTTCTGAGAGTTCACACTTCCCGGTGATGGGTTGAATGTGCCCGTCACTCACATAAGCCAGATTCACACATGCGCCCTTACCAGGAGTATGTCCTGCTGAGGGCGCATGTGTGAATCTGGCTTCAGAGTACAATGAAGTCTGATTAATAGGAGGAGGAGTTGGGGAAAAGTGGACACCAGTGTTTGTTTTTGAGCATAGATTTTCTTTTATTATAATCAATTTGAAACTTGCCTACTTCTGGTTTGACCTAGTTCAGACTTGAGTTTGTCAGGAGGTAAGCTTATTTTAGCTCACTCTGCTGATTTGAATCAGAATCCCTTGTCATTGTACATATGCACAAAAACAAAACAAAATTTTAAGTTTTTTGAGTTGCGCATTGCTCTTACACCTGACAGTTTACAATACTGTACGTGTGTATGCGATATTAACAAAACCACTAACGATCATTTTGACTGCTACAATCTGCTTCACATTGCATGGTAAATATGGTTTTCTTGTTGTACAATAGCCCATTTTCTGGCCCAGCTTGTGGCCTTGAATGTGAAGATGAAATGAGGTTGCTGCACAGTCTCCTCTTAGAGGTGACCCAAATATTTGCAGGTGATGCTCTTAGTCAAAGTTGTTAAAGCCTCTCTGCTCTACAAAGGTGTATACTTACAAAAACAATCCATTACTTAAATGTAACCCTAGATTAGGGACCTCCAATGCCCCCCATTCGACACAGGTCATATCCAAGTGCACCTGCTCTGGACAACAAATGAATATAAGATATTAATGAGGCAGATGGAGGTTAGATTTCATCGTCAGGGTTTGTGCTGCAGGGCTAGTTTTAATTATGGCAAACAGCACTTGGAATTAAAATTATACACCACCATACTAACGGATTAGTACCACACTATTTTACCTGACTTTACTTTCTGAGTCTCCGTGCATTGCCTCTTACATAAACGTTACAGATGCAGTGCACCACATTAGAGATGAATAGCTAGTTTCCATCCATACTCCATAGTTACAGAAAATAAACAGTGAACATTCAAGAATATAATCACAATAACAGTACTCTGAACTCCCCCAGCATTTAGCCTGTGACCCATTAGAATACCCAAACAAAATACGCTGTACTGTACATAATAAGTTACATATGAGCAGAAGAAGAGAGCTACATTTGACTGTATTACACTGATGCTCAAAGTGTCCCAGTGTAGTGCTGACAGGTTTGACTGCTCTAAAACCATGTCATGTTTAGTCATTTGTGAGAATATTCCAGTCTTTAATTGTTTTATATGACAAAGCTATGCAACAGTTTTTAGGAAGACTACACTGTCGTCTGTAGGTGTGGCTCTGATTGTCATTGGGATGTGAGCTGGACAAGGTTCTTAAGAGGTGCAGCGGCAGAACTGTGTATGATTCTGAAATACAAAACACACTGTTTTTGTATATTTAAAAGTTAAACAATCTGTTTAACAATCTTTTGCAAAAACATGACAATAATGGTGTTGCCTTGTTCTCCTGTCCAAATTCTGTCTGGAGTGTTTGTGAAAGGTGGTTTTATTGACCTGGGAATAACATGTTATTACAATAATAAAATTATCATCACGATCATTGCATTACAAAGTGTCCTGCCTTCAAGGTCCTGATATATTAAAAAAGTTGTGCAATATTACATTTCGAGCTTTGATGCGTTTGGTTAACCTGCTTTTTAAAAGCGAGTATTGGATCTAATGTGACACTCAAATAAGCTGAGTATTGCCTCTGGAGTGCTGTAGATGAGGCTAAAGTGGTCAGTTTTGAATAATGTTTTGGTACTAACAGTGCCCCCTGTTGCCTTTGAGTGGAACTGCGTATCAGAGCTGTTGTGTATTCCCGCCTTTTGTTACTATCAAAAGTAAGAAATGTAAGGCATGCAGACATGGAGACAAGGGCTGCTGTCCGTCAGAGGGCCAGACAGGACAAGGTGACCTACATTGGACAGTGATGTGAGCCAGTGTTTGACAACTGTCTGACCCTCTGCCCTCTTTAAAGCATGAAGCAGCTGGCCAGTAAAGAGGGACTAGGATGTGCCACTGTAATCAATGTTAATATAATAATATAAAATGTATTTCCCTCTTCTTCTGTTTTATTTTCCGCAGTATCCTTTTTGCAGACATCGAGGGCTTCACTAGTCTGGCGTCCCAGTGCACGGCACAGGAGCTGGTCATGACACTCAACGAACTGTTTGCTCGCTTTGACAAACTGGCCTCGGTGAGAAACCTGCTATGACAGTTTTCACTTGGGAACTTTGAGCGGTGTCCCTTATGTAACCAGACTGTAAATGACAAAGCCCACTGGATGCATAGGGAGAGAATATATATTATATATATATAGTGTTGTGTAACAAATGAGACCACATGATGATTCATCTAAATTATGCATTACAGTGAAGAAAATAAGTATTTGAACATCCTGCTATTTTGCAAGTTCTCCCACTTAAGAAATCATGGAGGGGTCTGAAATTTTCATGGTAGGTGCATGTCCACTGTGTGAGAGATAATCTAAAAAGAAAAATCCAGAAATCACAATCTATGATTTTTTTTTTTACAATTTATTCGTGTGAGACAGCTGAAAATAAGTGTTTGAACACCAACGTTAATATTTGGTAGAGTAGCCTTTGTTTGCAATTACAGAGGTCAAACGTTTCCTGTAGTTCTTCACCAGGTTTGCACAGACTGCAGGAGGGATTTTGGCCCACTCCTCCACACAGATCTTCTCTAGATTAGTCAGTTTTCTGGGCTGTCGCTGAGAAACACGGAGTTTCAGCTCCCTCCAAAGATTTTCAATTGGATTTAGGTCTGGAGACTGGCTAGGCCCCTCCACAACCTTAATATGCTTCTTACGAAGCCACTCCTTGGTTTTCCTGGCTGTGTGCTTTGGGTCATTGTCATGTTGGAAGATCCAGCCACGACCCTTCTTCAGTGCTCTGACTGAGGG
>OMNZ01077783.1:0-11968 GCA_900303255.1 Lesueurigobius sanzi
CAGGACTAAACCAGGTCTAAACTGTGACTAAATCAGGACTAAACCAGGTCTAAACTGTGACTAAACCAAACTGGAACTAAGCCAGGACTAAACCCAGATTAAACCAGGTCTAAACCAGGTCTAAACTGGGACTAAACCAGTTCATCACAGAGAGGTCACTTGGAAAATAAAATACTTTTACTTTTAACCCAATTTAAAGAAGTAGTGGAGTAGAAAGTACAGATACAGGCTCTAAAATGTAGTGGAGTAAAAGTAAAAAGTATTCATCATAAAATGTACTTAAGTAAAGTAAAAGTACCTATAATTTGTACTTTTAACTTGTACTTTTACTTTTTACTTCGTTACTTTCCACCACTTTTTCAGTGCTCAAATTGCCTTCATAACTCTAGTATTATTTGTATTCATTAACTCGAGCCTATGTGTCCCTTGCTAGCAACGATGTAATGCGTGCTCCATACATTTTCCATAAAGTTAGGGCTTTATTTGTTGCTTCAGTATTTGTTTTTGTTTTTTCGTAAGTATCAACTACCCCACAATATTGCGCCTTTCACTGATACTGCAATATATTGTGTTCATGTTCATGTCCGGGTGTCTGAGCTCCTCACCCTATTTCTAAGGGTGTGCCCAGTCACCGTGCGGAGAAAACTAATTTACACCGCTTGAATCTGTGATCTTGTCCAAATCTCATGTCCATAGGTGAGAGTGGGAACGTAGATTGGCCGTTAAATCGAGAGCTTTTTCTTTTGACTTTTGGCTCCTTCTTCACCACAACAGTCCGATACAACACACACAATAAATCATGGGCAAACTCCTCGCCAAGAGGTCGGGCTAGTCACAATTTGGAGAGAGTGAATTCATAAATAAACTGTAAGAAGGGTTTGGCCCAGTCAGGAGAAGGGTTTGGCCCAGTCAGGAGAAGGGTTTGGCCCAGTCAGGAGAAGGGTTTGGCCCAGTCAGGAGAAGGGTTTGGCCCAGTCAAGAGAAGGGTTTGGCCCAGTCAGGAGAAGGGTTTGGCCCAGTCAGGAGTAGGGCTTGGCAGAAGACCAACATTATGATTAATAACACATGCATTATTCCATCAACCCAAGTCATTAGAGAAAGATGTAACTCTGTCATGCAACAACCAGGTGGGTCCCTTTTTTGCATCGGACTGATAGGAAGGAGGTGTTTAGACACATGGACCTTCCTCACCGGGCCCTCTTTTTAGTGAGGTTTATCCCCTCGACCCACCAATGGGTCCCCTGCCCCCTCCCTGGCCATGGAAACCACCCTTGTTCTGTTCGGTTTTGTTCTTGAAACTACTCTTGTTCTGTTTCACTCTCGCTTAAGTTTGGTCCAATTTGTTTCTGCTTTCTTTTGTTCGTAGGGCACGTAGTTCGTAGTTTCTCTCAGACTTATCCTTTTTTCTGTAAACATGCCAGGACGTCACAATGACCTGCCCTCAAAGGCTGAGGTGTCTTCCTTTTGTTTCATACCCCAGCTGAGGCTGAAATGTAGTGTATGGGTGCTGCTGTGGTGTATGGTAGCAGTTTTGGGGATGTATTTTGCTGGCAATACTGGTACAGTGACAATGAGCAATAGTGTCAGTCACCATAATGTAAAGAATGCACGATTAGTTGATGGCTAAATTATATGTAGAAACTTTCTGTTCTCAGTCGTGTCCTCATGTCCCACTGTGAATGCCGTTGCCTGCTTCCTTTTTTGGGGGGTTTGTTTGGAAATGTCAATCCGCTTTGATTAAAATCCCATCTCGGTAAACAAATGGAATGTGGACTTACATAGATGACATTGACGTAATCGTCGTCTGAAAGGGTTTCTAACATCTCTCTGACTGAAGTCCGGATGAGCTTGAGCGTTAGGCCTGATACGCTGCCACTCCTGTAAAAGAGAAACAGAGACATCAGCGCTGTCTTCTAGGTTTAAAAAATGTACATAGTTTTTGAACAGATGGCTATGTAAAAATGAATAAATAAATAAAACAGACATAGGGGATGGCAATAGGACAACATAATTGGATTGGAAATGCAGCTCAAACAGATTTCCCCGCGATCTGTTTGATTATGGACAAAAGAAAAGCTGTTGAAATCACAATTGTTCAGTGAAAAGTTGGAGTTGTATGGTTTTGTCCTCATTTATTCAACTGTTCTAAGAATAATTGTAACAACTTTCCCTCATCAAAAACAAACCAAGTAGAATCGAGGAGCTGAGGCACTGATCACTGTCACAAAGGTTACAAAATTACATTTAAATATGAATTTTGTAAATATTGTCTTAGGGTTGGGGGGGAAACCGATTTAATCGATTTATTGAATTTGCAGCTAAAAACAAATTGTATTTTGCGCGTCCAATACAGTTGACGATAGTCTGAATATGGTTTGAAACTAATAAATATGCATTTTAGTTATAAATTCAATCTTTTTTGAAATTTCTTATTTTCAAGATGAGCTTTGGGGGCCCCCCCCTGAAGCGCCTCTCAGGACCCACAGGGGGCCCCGGACACCACTTTGGGAACCACTGGTCTATGTGTATACAGGGCTGGACTGGCAGAAAAAATCGGCCTGGGACTTTTTGCTCTAGACCGGCCCTCAAATGTCAAGTGGTAGTTATATTGTGTGAGCACCGTCATAATCACCATCTTCAGTGGCTCTCAGTAAGCGTTCGTCTGCCACTCCAGAGGCCCGGGTTCAATCCCCGCTGGTTACTATGTTTATATTCTTTTCACAAAATATAATACTATTGTTCCAACACAAGTCTCACTCACAAAACTATATTTCTTTTTGTCAGTCCCCATGTGGCGAACTGGAAAAAGAGGTGTGAAGAGGGGTGGATTCGAACTAGCGACCTCATGCATCCAAAACGGTAGCTCTACCTACTGAGCTAAACAAGTTGTAGTTTACCCACTCCACTCCTCCTTCAGCGCAACACAAAACAGGAGGGGAGGGGCTGGAGCACTGTCTTCTCAGGCCGGGCTCACATGCCACACTGCGCTGATGTTGCTTAGCAACTAATTGGGCCGTTGCTAAAATCTAGGCTGGCAGACCGGCCCAAAAGTGCGTCAGCCCACCAGGAAAACTCCCGGTTCTCCCGATGGCCAGTCCAGCCCTGTGCGTGAATTTTCTATCTATACGAAAATTCTACAAAAAGACAACTGCCATTGTTGACATTCTTTATGGGTAACTCCATCTATGCCCTGCTTCATCTTAGTGTGGTATTTGCCCCTCACCAATATTTATATATATAATATATAATATATAATATATAATATATAATATATAATATATAATATATAATATATAATATATAATATATAATATATAAATAATATAATAACATTGCCTTACAGAAGCCTTACGCTATGCCTTAGCCAAGTTGCCTCTTACAAGTCTTACAGGCAATCTTGGCTCTCTCTGTTGACGCCACCCATAGAACTATTTAACCTTCATAGTTAGATGTGTGTTGAGAGTTCATGTCTCCGGGTCCTGTCCTGATGGCAAATAAACTTCTGTGTTAGACATCCAGAGTCTCCAGCCTCTCTTTGCAACTCTACACTAGGACTTGTTAGGAGAAGACTCATTTCTCCAACACATGGGCAATATTGACAAAAACAAATATCGCATTGTTTTAGAGGGACTTTCTTGATAATGAAGATCATGCCATATTTTTTGAAAACCATCAGAAATGTGAAAAAGAATGTTGGCAAGACTCTTAATGTCTTGGATAAATTACAAAAGTGTGTTTAGCAGCAGTTCTAGCAGCTTTGTATTAGCTTATGGGCATTGGAGACATACTAGATAAGGGATCTGCAGCCAGTAGTGATTTCTACATTTCTACATGCATGTCAAATTTTTATATGCATATAATCTTTTTGAACACACTCTCCAACATTTAGGTAAATGCAGCAAAAGCATAAAACGGAAATTCAAATCCTTTTGTTATATAGTGTTGAGATAACGTCTTGGTTACAGGTGACTTCCACTTAAATTACATACAGTAGCTACACATGTTTATTTGAAGCATAAGTAGCTTGCTGCCATTTTAGTTGCATAAAGTAGGATTAAATAGTTTGGAGACCCCTGTACTGGAAATTGTAAATGTGCATATCTTTCAAACAACAGTTTCAATATGATCTTGTTTAAGATAGATTGTCCACCTCCACTATACAGAGAATATATATATATTGGAAAGAAACAATAAGATAAAAAGAGCAATGGGAAGAAGTCATGACCATGATTTTGGTAGCTCGTGATTCACAGCTACTGTATTTCCTCCGGGCGCTCCGGTTTTCCCTACCACTCAAAACATGTACAATAGGTCCAAATTAATGAGAGTGAATGGTTGGTGGTGGTCGGAGGGGCCGTCACCACTGAGTATGGTGTGAATTAATAGTGTCTGTGCTTTGAGAAACTTGGTAAACATGCTTGAAAAGTGCAATACAACTGTACTAGAGTTCTTATTTTTTATTCAGTGTACATAGGAGATGTCTATATAGTTATTTATTGATAGATGCTAAGATACATTTATTTTATTTTCATTCTATTTTAATTTAGTATTATTACCTGTTCTTGCAAGCTTACTTTCTTCCTGATGGCACATTTTCCCTGACTTTTTGCACCCCCCTGTGTGATCCTGTCTTAAGAGTTGTTAAGATCTTATCATCTTATCTTAAGCCATTATTATTACGAGACAAGCATGTAACACTGGCCTTCCTTTCACAAGCACTGACAAGTAAAAGTTGCTGTAGAAAACTATGTCAAGTGTTCACTTATTATCTTTTATTCAGACAGGAGGAAGAAAATAGGACATTTGTGCTGTTCTTCCAGATATAAATGAGTTAATATTTAATTAAAGAGGCCTCACATCAGACCAATTGGCAACAGTTATAAAGAAAAACAAAAATCTTGCCCTCACTCTCTATCTCTCACTCATTATTCCCTTTGGTAGGAGGTCACATACGCAGTAACAACCACACTTTTATCTTGTGGTTGACTGGTGACGAAAATAAAAACTAAAACTACACTTTTATTTTAAAATGAAGCTGAAGCGCAAATTCAACCTGGAAGACTAATTACAGCATCACCTACATCAAGCCAATGAGAGTGTCCACGGAGCCGCTCCTCTTCCTCGGCCTATCAGCGCAGAGCTCACCTTCATCGCAGCCAATCATCTCCCTCAGTCTGGCTTTTAAACCTCCCGCAATCACGGCTCATCCACTTTCCAGCTGTGCAGCAACCCACCTCCACCCCATCACCGCCTCTTTCACCTGGGCTCCTCTCCACTACTTACTCAAAGGGCTCCAATACCACCACCAGTGTCCAGGCTCCGGGGGAAGTCATCCCTACTCAAATCTACCTATCATAACTAACACCAATTCATACACCAACGACTTCTGCCGGGGTCTGATCGCCAAAAGAAATCATGTCAATAAATCTTCCTAATCACTGCTTTGTCTCTGTCTGAGTCTATCCAGGTTGAATTATTTTCATGATTAGCACTCCAGCACTTTATTAATCTTACAGTGGAGATTTGTGAAGGTTCTCAGTCCTACAGGAGTCAGCCTCTAGGCCCCTCCTCTAGGCCCCCCTAAGAGAGGAGGGGCCTAGAGGCTGACTCCTCCTGCTGGTTCACTGCCTTTATAAACCCACAGCGTGCTCCAGGCTTCAGTAGCTGATGACGATCTTTGGAGTAAGATCAAAACGTCCTACACTTCAACTACAGAGTACAGATGAAGACTGAAGAATTTTTGCCTACGCCTTGCACTGGAGAGAATCACGCATTAAAGCAGCTCTTACGGGGGGAAAACAATGTGCGCAATCTAACAAACAAGGTAATGGCGATCAAAGGCTAATAAAAAATAAAATAAAGACTATAAAGTACACAGTAACTGCTACAGACTGCACTGCTAAATTAGTAATTACAGTCAAATCTAACACCTCATTATGTTTTCTCTCTCAATGATGGACGTAATTTCATTCATTTCCTTACCCAAAACACATTCGCATTCGCAAAAAAACCCTGAAACAAGACACAAGCGAGCGACCTTGGCTACGGCGTTGCTAGGCGAAAAGCAGCCAGCTGATTTTAACATTAAAAGAGTGTCGGTTCAGAACAGAAACACTGCTGCCTAACACTTGTACAGGGGGGGGGTTCACAAAGCATTCTGGGGGATCAGGTGGAAAAAAAAAAAAGGAGTGAACAGAGAGCGACATAAAAGCTAGCTGGAGTCAGGCACATGAAAGGCAAAAGGGTCTGGCGATGAAAAAAAAAGGAAACTGTTGCCGCGGTGATCGGGTCCGAGCCGAGCCACACAATGGGATGCCATCATGAACACGCGGGCCCCCAGGAACACACACGTACAGCGGCGTATAAATAACCGCCGTGTGATGTCGGCTTTCCTGACAGATGGGATCAACATAAATTAGATTCTGGGGGAGCTACAGTAAGAAAGGAAAGGAAGAGATACCGCTATGCGTTTTATAAAATAGGCAGCAACTAGTGGGTGACATGACCCATATTATACTCTCCCTTTTAACCATGATACAATACTGTTCCAGAGTGAAAAAAACATACCTAGAGTTGTGCATATCCTGGCCCACCACCTGCTCGTAGTGTGTCTTCCATCTGCCGCGAATCGAGGGTCTAAGGATGGATGGATTTTGAGGCAAAGTCTTTGTGATAGTGGGCTATACAGAAATAAAATGATGGGATTGGACGTGTTTTGATCCATTTTATCTCAAATTTGCCTCCATTACCTCCATTGCTGCTTATATCATCAGTGACATCAGCTGGAGGCAGGAAGTGAGCAAGAGAAATAAGGTTAAACTAAAACTAGCGATTATACGTGTAAAACTACAACTAAAAACTGTGGTCCTGTTGTGGTTTATAGGTGCAAGAACAAGAGGAATGACTATGAGACTATAAAATAAGGTTTTATCTGATATTTCCAACAACAGTTAGACATTTGTTTATTGTTACTATGACAACAGCTACAATGGAAAAGGATAGGAATTACAGTTGGGCGATGTCCCCTTAATTGGCAGTTGCCGATGTTTATAGTGAATCCATCGTGATCCATCAATAATGTAAATGTATTATTAATGTGATTTTAAGCGCTGCAGAACTAAGTTTCTTGGCGGGTTTTGCACGGAGGTCAATGAGTGACACATTGTATATCTATGGGGGAGCTGCATGAGCAGTGACGGCCCAAGGGATCATGGGGGAGTTTCAAGAACCTCCAAAATCACATCGTACCGGTCAGCACCTTCCATACATGGCCCAGGGGTCGCCGTGAGGAGTGAGAGAGGGAAAAGAGCTGTGCAGTCCTGCAGTGGCAGCGGCACACATGGCCTCTCTCCGGCGTCCTCCCACTATCCGCACCTTATGCATCATTGCAAGCTTTCCAAAACTCTTCAAAGTCTCCGCAGTCAGAGTTTATGATCAATTACATGATCTGCGTATGTGCTGCGCCTCCATAGAGCTATCGTAGCAGGGCAATGGCTGCCTCTCTTCTCCCTCTGAGCGCAGCCAGCTCCTTTCCCTTTCTGTTTCGCTAACCGGACTCTGTTTTGGCGATATATGGCATCTGACAAATAAACACTACGTGTGTGTATGGATTGCTCCCTTTCAGCGCTTCTGTGCCCGTTCATGTTGCTGTACGTGCTTTGGAGTCGCATTGAATTGACTGTGTGGCTGACTCTCGATAAATGAAATGACTAAACACGAGCGCAGCTGAAATCCTGAATAATAATTATTTGTGAAGCCAGACGTTATTTTCACAGACTAACAAATGGCAGGCTACTTAAACTAGTATCCGTACAAAGTTTGTAGGTTTACGAGGCCTACATAAGATCAGTGCGTGCTTCTGACAGGAGGGGGCGTGGCATCACGATGGTGGCTCTCCATCGTGATGTTGGTTCACCGACGATGATATCGTCCATCGGCACAAACCTAATAGGAATCTAGCTTTCCACCTCCAGCTAAGCCCGGAATGTTTACAAACAGTAAGGGTCTATAATTAGACGCACAGCGCAGGTCTATTTTCACAATCGTCAGCTTTTACACTATAGTAAAGGACAAAACAAACAAAACAAATCAAGTATAGGGCCTTTAAAGAAAATTACCCATGACCAAACTGCACCCTGAAAAAAGAAATAGCTTGTACAAAACTTGAAGTTGACCTGCATATAATCCTTTAGTAATTATGTCTTTGTTTGATGGACACCATCTGTGGAACATATTAGTTTTATTAGTCAGAAAAGTGGCAATTTTATCAAGAAAAGTTGGAGGATAAAGGTTTTGTTTTGTTTTTAAGTTAGCGACATAGATTAGAGGGAAAAGTTCCATAAGATTCTGACTTACTCATCTCCCATTGGTATAATATGATCGCCACGGGCACCGTTATGTTGCTTACCTCTTCCTGTGCCCCCGTCCGAAGAAATAAACATGGAAAAAGTCACTAGGTAAAAGGTTTAGCTATTTCCTAAGTACAGTATAATTGAGTGAAATATATTTGATTGATGTGTCATATGTACTTCAATTGCGCTTGACTTGAGAGAATGTCCTACTGGTTTTAAAATAAAAAGCATGTTTTTTCTTGTCTTTTAAACAAAATGAATGCTTGTTTTGTCAAACAAATTCTCTTAATTCAATCACTTTCAAAGTAATTTATCATTAAGGCAAACATTTGTCCAGTGTGTACATTAGACGTAAAGACCTTCCCAACATGATACTGACTTTGTTGTCATAGTAATAGGCATCCTCGCATTACGCAAATCGCCCGCAGCTAAAACAATCCAATGATGACCGGATTGAGAGATTTCCCAGAGTCCCACGCCACCCATACACAGGCTCACAGCTGCTTTACATGAAAAACAAATTTTCTCTCACAGCAGCCACATTGAGGGGTTTCAAAAGAGATTAGCAGGAAATTAAAACGGTTTGAAATTAGGGAGGAGGGAGAGGATGGACAGAGATGGCCGGCCGGGATGTGGAGGGAAGGACTGAAAACCTATATCGAGATCTGTATCTTCGGCTTAATTACTTGCAGCATCTCTGGTTGCTAGGAGACCGACCATATGTAGCACCGAGGAAGCAGGAATAGAGCAAGAAAACGGGACGCAAAGGATACATTTCAGGGAAGCGCTTGATTTCCATTGTGCCACGAACAATTGGGTTTAAATAGGACTTGTGTCAATAGCCGCGAGAGATGGGAAATGGTTTTCAGGAAGACAGGGTGAAAAGGTTGCAATCACTTCCTAGAACTTGAAGAAGGGCTGAACAATTATGGGGGAATATCAGAGAGTACCAGCAAGTGTAATTATTACATGTAACACTAGCAAGAAAGAAACGATGTAGAAACTGCAAAACCTATGAAGGAATCAGTTTGTAGACGTCCAGTGTACATGGTTAGGAAGTATTATAGTACCCAATGGAGACATGGATATTTTATTGAGAGGACGTTACATCTACAGTTGTGGCCAAAAGTTTGCATACCCTTTTAATGTTTTCACCATTTTATTTAGTATTAATGATAACACAAAAATATATTTTTCCACTCATGGTTAGTGGTTGTGTGAAGCCATTACTGTCAAAGAACTGAGTTTACTCTTTGAAATCATAATGAAACAGAAACTACTCAAATGTCCCTGATGAACGTTTACATGACCTTCAACAACTGCCAGGAAAAGTGTTCAGGAGCAAAGAAAAAATTCACTTCAGCTGAAATACAGGACTCTCTGGTAAAATTGGACTCTCTGAAAAAAATTATGTTTGTTTCAAATGCACAATATGTAAACTTTTGATCATTTGGCTAGTTTCTAGTTGAAAAGTGTAAACAAACATTTATTTTTTACAATAAATGGCTTCATGCAACCACTAGCCATGACAGAAATAAAGGTTTTTGTCTTATCATTCATATTCTATGAAATGAATAAGTTTACCCTGTAAACGTTTGGCCACAATTGTATACAGTATCTGACACAAGTATCGGATATCGGAGCTGATCCTGGAAAAAATATGATATTGGGTATCGATTCCAAATATCCGATACTGAAGTGAATATGGACATGCCATGTGTCATTTGAAAGCTCTAAATTTGTAGAATTCAGTCACTGAAATAGTTTAACACAGCACAATACTATTTTGAACTGTTGTGGCAAAATACTGCAGTTATTAATCAAACAATTTATGTTTGTATCGCTCAATATCACAACAGCGTCATCTCGTCACAGACACCTAAAAGAGATAAGAAAAACTAAAAAACTAAAAACAAAACAAGCCTAGGGTATCACCCATCCTTGGACCCTCCTCTGTGGCAAGAAAAGAACTCAGAAAACCACCGTGGGGAGGGAGAGTTAGCAGCAGTCTGCTGAGGCTCGCTTCACCAATCAAGGCTGGGACACAAGCCAAGACACCTAAGGTAGTGAAATAATAATGTCTGTGTTTGTATGTTAGTTTGAGAACTACGGTTACAGAATCACTGATACAACATATTTGCAGAGCATTAATGATCTGATCACTTTGTGTTGGAAGTTGTTTATATTAATGTAACAAGGACCAGTCACTTTTTTACTCATTACAAACCAGTTTCTTTACAGTGTCGGCATCAGAAAAGCTGGATCGGTGCATCTCTATTTATATCAAGCTAATAATGGCAGCCTATGTGATTTATTTGCGTGCCATTAATGTTGGCATCCAAATTTGAAGATGTAACACACTCACATCATATACAAATGAACCTGATCATTTTTGCTGCAACCAGAAACTCACTATAATTACCCTCTGGTTCACTACTAACTAGTAAAATTTTGAACCTCATGCCAATTTCCTTTCATGTTGACAGACATTAATTGCAGAGAGTTTAAACTATGCAAAAATCATCTGCGTTTGACGATTTAGCAGCACATTCTTCAAGAAAAGCGTCCTCCATGTCAATCTAATTCCATAGGTGCTTTGAAATGTCACACGAGTATGACAGCAGTGGAATACATTATGAATACATACAGTATATATGGGCGGCTGGGTTCAACACGTCTAATCTTAGGGGGATTGAGTTGGTCATGTGAATAATTACTGAGATATTGACACAGACACCGCTTTCATCTCGTCGCCTGGTGCTTTCCATCATGGCTTTCCCTCGTTGTCCGTGCTTAACATTTCCTCATTCACAGCCTGCACACTCTGAGCGATATCTTCCGCTCATTAATGCTACCTTGCCTGTTATCCCTGTCTATTCATACCGATAAACCTCATTATGAATGCACAGAGGAGTCATCCAGAATCATGTGTGAAAGTAGGAATTACAATATTACATAATCAGCGAGCAGGAGTGGTGAGAAGTGACAGGGGCACATTCAAATGCCTCCTCGCATGATGCCCCCAGCTCTCCGATCTCTCAATGAAGGTAGGAATTGTATGCTATATTACACATGTTAGAATTCAAAGGAACTATAGGCTAGTATTGCATTCCCATAGTATCCACAACTTTCAGGGAGCAAAGTTGAGCCATACGATATGATAAGGTTCAAGTCAACAAGACTGCATCAGGTTTATTTCTGAGTGTAAATTTTGCTTAAAAAATAAATGTCTCTAGAGGAAAAATGAGTGGAGTTTTGAGGTGGGTAGGCTTCATTGAGCTGCATGGGCCTTGGAAGATCACCAAAAAGTAAATTCCTAAACAATGATCAGCTGCTCTCTCTCCCTGTCTCTTTGGAAAGAGAGCTGGATCTGAGGGATACTCCTCTTCTTCGGCCCGTAGTAAACTAAATGTCTGCATTACTTCGATAGAAAAGGAAACGAAGGAAATAGTAGGTAAATATATTACTAATTACAGGAAAATCTAACGCAATGGACCCTTTCAATGGGCCTCATTCACGAAACAAACTTACGCACAAATTTGTTCTTAAGGCCTACTTAAGAACATTTTGGGCATTCACAACATTTGTTCTTAGCTGAAAGAGCTCTTCTGGAAGAA
>OMNZ01077795.1:3111-19020 GCA_900303255.1 Lesueurigobius sanzi
GAGTTTATTACCATTGTCAATGAAGGTTTCACAGACTAGGAACTTGTGAAACATAAAATATAGATAAAAATAAAGATAAATAATAAACTATGGAAAGAAAAATACTGTACATTAAGTCGCCCTAACACAGGGCAAGCCAAAAAACCTTCAATAAATGATATTTTGATCAGTATTATGATTATGCTTTGGATTTAGGCCGAAATAAAATTAGCCTGATTCCAAATGCAGAACAATGTCAATAAAAATGCATAGATTAATAGCTAATAATAATAATAATAATAATAATAAAGATATTAACAGTGGATTTCTTATTAAGAGCAAATACTGTAGCTTAGTACATAGAGCCATTTTACTCTGGACTATAAACTGCAACTGTTATTGCAAAGTAGTTAATGACATTTACAGGAGCTGAGTCAAAGCAGCATTTTGCCAAATATCTCCTCACAGCAGCAGTTTTTTATTATTTCATTATTTGTGTCAGAATAAAGATTAAGAGATAAAAGATGATAAGATGATAAAGAGAGGAACTCAACACAGTTTTCAACACCAAAAACGCGATCATTTTCTGTTCTAAAGTTATGCACAAAAGTCCACTAGCGTCGGCCTAAATGCGATTTTATTTTGGAATTTTCTGGGGACCACAGTCTGAGAGGCACTGTTCTACATCATTGTCTCATGTACTCCTGGGGCCTTTCATTTATACTCTGAGTACCCCCTGCTTTGATGGTTTTGTTGATTACCCCATTTTCCGGACTCTGAGTCACACTTTTTCTCACATATTGGCTGGTCCTGCGACTTATATTCGGGTGCGCCTTATATATTATAATATCTAATGTCAAAATGTTGTTATTTTCACACTGATTCTGGTCTTTATGCTAAAGTTATCTGAAAAACTGTTAATATGTTAAAGGGGCTATACCTGTTTTTTTTCCTAGAAGTAGAATGAAATTTGTTTTTCCTCCTCTAGCATATTACAAACTCAAAAAATTGTGGAAATAATACTGTGCATCTAAATATAAAGCATTTATTGTCAATTTCATGGTTTGCAGGCTAGTTTTCTCATATTTCTGTGACTATGACCGAAAAAAGTGACGCTGTCAGTTGTGAAATTCATCTCTAAGAAGAAACAGGATTTTAGAGATGTGTGAGGAAAGTTAGGAATGTGTTTGGACCACAACTATCAATTTATTTGACTTGGTAACTCTTCCATTATTTGCAATTTTAAAAATTATGAAAAATCAGGTTTAGTGCCTTTAAGTTAAGCCAAGTATAGTGCCTTTAAGTTAAGCCTATTCAGCCTGTTGTTCTCTATTCTATTATTATTATAACTTTCCTTTCACGGTGAAATGTCTGTTCTTAAATTTCCCCCAGAAAATGCGTATAGTCCGGAAAATACGGTACTTGGAAAGTCAATGACTAAAACTCCTATTTATCAGTTAAAATACAGCTATGGTAAATACTCTCACTCTTTACAGTTAAATGTTTTTAAATAGCTTTTCTTGCAAATTAATGGTATCCAACCCTCCAAGTCTAACTGAGCTGCCCCCATTTTCAGTTCCACTCATTTTCTGACCGACCAATGTCCTTGTCCTTCATGTGGGTCCTCCAGTTAGTGCTCCCCCAGTACCTGCGAGCGTTGCCCGTCTACATGAACAGTCTACGGAAGAGTGAGGTGCTGTTGCCAGGTTTGAGGAGCTCTGTCCACCAGCGGCTACAGCAGCGTTGCCAGGTGCTCGGTATGGATCCCAGCAGCACGGCTATCCACTTCTACCCTCAGCTGCTGCCTCTGGTCAGTTTTTCTGTACTGTTCTTGTAGCATCAGTGGAAGAAGTGTTCTAAACTAAATGTATTGACAGGTGACAGGTGACAGTTTGGGCCCTCCAAAAGTAGAGGAGGCTGTGCGGTGCTGCTCCGCCAGTCTCGACGCAGACGGCCTATATTTGGTGAACGCACCTCTCACCTTACTGCTCTGGGTGGGCATGAAGGTGCCAACAAGGGCCTTGATGGAGCTTTTTAACACCAGCTGCTTCTCCTCCCTGCCATCTGGAGAGGTTAGAGTCTAATGCTCTTTTAAAACATCTTAGACATGTGATGGACAACAATTGTTTTTTATCTTTTGTGGTCATTTTACCAGACAAAACTTCCTGTTTGTGAAACCCCCCTTTCTACTTGTGTGCGGTCCATCATAAACTCGCTGAACTCACGCTTTCCCAGTGTGCGAAAGGTAAACAGTTTCTACATCTACTTCTAAGCTATAAAGCGACACCACTGGATGACACATTTCTGTCTTTGTGTAGCTGTGGGTGGTGAAGCAAGGTGACACTTGTGAAGAGGCTCTACAGCGCCACCTGGTGGAGGATAAGAGTCCCAACGGTGGCGCGTCCTATGCAGACTTTCTCTACCATCTCCATGTCAACTCTGTCCGATTGCTACAGTGACCTTGCATTCTTGTCCTGGTAATTGAAGTTCCACCTCTGTGTGGGGTTTATAATCTATTGCACACAACAATGCAGAAGTTTATTGTTTCATTATTTAAAGCTGCTACAATAATATATGTTGGTGCAGTGTGTAAGTGTGTGTGGTGATTGAAGATGTTATTTTTTTTAATTATTGTTATTTTTCTCAGGATCATGACAGGCACCGAGATCCTAAAGTACTGTATGTGTGGGTTCAAATACATGCAAAATAAACATAAACCTTAAAATCCAATAGACGTGTTCTATTTTTACGGGAAGAGTGAATAATATAAATGGGAAAGGCGTCCACATTGAGCTCAAATGGCAGAAAGAAACTATATTATAAAATAAAAAAATGCATTTCATTATTTTAGTCTCCTTAAACTACCAAACGTTTCCAGTTTATGAGGTTGTCGCATGTTTTCATGGTTTTACGACACCGGTTCACTCAGATTTGCCCATGTTTGGAAGTCCGCACACCCCTGGCCCTACGCGCTTTCTCCGCCAGGGGGCGTTTTTATTCTGCTGAGGCGCTAAACTTTGTTCAAATGTGTCAAGTTAAAAGAGTAAACAAACACGAAACTCAGTAAATCATGAAACATTAAAATCAATTGTAAATTTACTATACATTGAATTAGGCTATGATTAAAATTAATGTCGACAACTAGCACATGCTGTTTGTATTCATGTATTTAAATCAGTGATCATGTTCTTTCTTTTTTTATTTTTTAAATTAATATAGATTTAATATTTGTCGTGGAGACAAGTGCATACAGAGGCAAGGTACTGAAAGTGTACACAACAACAAAAAAACAAATTAATACAACATTTAAGGCACTATATTATAATATTATACAGGCATTGTGGTAAATTACATTGTTTCTACTATCTGATTGGAATGTTTTATCAAATTCAAGAAGGATGAGTACATTTTAAATGCATTTTTAAAGCAGATTAATTTAGACAGTTCTTTTTTCCATTTATTTTGTAGTAACCCATAATAATGATGAGGTTTATTAAGTGCATTTTGTAAGTTTGGATTTGTATATGGGACATCTTCACATATTGCCAGAATTTTCTAGTTACTGAGCAAGAAAAGAATAAATGTTCTGTTTTTTCTCGATTTTCATCACAAAGATCACAAAGATCAACTTCAAAACCAAATCTGCCCCTCTGCATTTCTTATGAATTTTAAATGTTTTTCAGTTCTTGTTGAATTGTCTAATATTTTATACTTAAACTGTCTGTTGGTGACATCTTTGAGGTATATAATTCTGATAAAATCGGTATTTATAATAATTCATAATAATGTTTTATTGTGAAAATCTGAGGCGGAAGTCAGAGAGCCCCAGTCAGTCGGCTTGACAGTAGTTGGTCGGTGGCGCGCTGTCACTATCACCAGAGCGCGGAGAGACAGGCGCAGAGCACCACCCCTGTGGCTTTGCCGTTTCTATATCAATCTGTCCTTTCTCAGCTCCCGCTTGAAGACGTGTCCCCCGCTCCTACGGCCAGCTGCTGGGCGGACCCGTGCTCCCCTGTCGCCTATCGAGCAGAGAACAGCTGTGCGATCTTCGGAGCTGAACCCAAGAAGAAACGAAAGAGATAGAGGAGAGAAATGGCTACAACAACCTGTACGCGATTCACGGACGAGTATCAGCTGTACGAGGAGCTGGGCAAGTGAGTATGATTGGGGCTAATGAGGAGGATGCTGGTGTCTGATCGGTGGTGAGCGGAGTGTGGAGCAGAGGCGATGTGCATGAGGCCAGTGCTGCTGCTGATGGGTGTGTGAGAGCCTGTGCCTGTGCGCGCATTTTCGGCGTGACAGCTCTCAAAATAACATTACGCTCTCTCCCCACAAGTCTTCCCTGCGTCTTCTTAAGCACATGTTCGACTTTCAAGATATTTACACAACCCTACAGCCCAGAACCACAGGAAAGCGAAACTTAAATTATGCCTAACATAATTATGTAACTCATTCTTGATTAATGTCCTGGAATTACCTCAAAAAACAGCATTATTAGAATTATTTAGTTGCACCTTTTTGACACCAACACGTTGTCGCTACTAACGCTGTAATAGCCTGTTGACAGACTATTGTTTCACTTTCTGCTTACTTTCACATGAAGTGTTTGTGGTTTTATAGCTGTCTCTGTAGACAATGACAACTAGGGCTGCACAATATATCGCAAAAAATGATCTTATCGCAGTATTAGGTGATGCAATATCCGCATCGCAAGAAGACACAAAATATCGCTTTGTTCACTTAAGTCTTCCATCTGACTTAGATTTTTACACTTTTGTTTGCCAAAACTCTCTAAAACCAAACATGCGTGGAACTTACAAATGCGCAGAAGTTCAGTTTTAGTTATAACTTTCCTAATTGAGTAAATGTTTTGGCCTTGGTTTGGTTCTAATTGTTTTTGGAGTCTTCTTTTGACACAATTTGCTGAAAAAGGTATTCCATCTGTCTGAATTGAATGGAACGGTTTATCTAAGTATATATATATCGCGCAATATCGAAGGGAGGCACATGTTTGTCTGGCTCTTCTAGAGGAACATTATCTTATCAGTGTTAATTATTGCCTCAAATACTCTCCGTACTCTGCTGTGTCTGGCCACAGCTGCCCTGGGGTCCACTGGGGGAAGCGTGGCTGCCAATCCGCGGCAGTATCTCCAACCAGTACCAATGCCCAACTCACCCACGGTCCATTTTATTACTTGGCAGTGGCTTTACAAGATTATATAGAATCAAACTGGCCTACAGATTTACAATATGGAGTAGCTTTTATCTTCGAAGTCAAGAAATGATCCAAAAAGCTGCAAAAACTGGTGCTAAAACATAAAAATGAAATGTACTTGATGCGTCATCTCTCAAAAAAAGGTAGAATAATTGTCTTTTTTCCTGCACTTTTGCGTTTATTCAAGACATTTCTCTTTTTGACGACACGGTTTTGATGGTTTACGAAAACATTGTTTGATCATCGTTATCGAGAAGTCCCCCTAAATATCAAAATATTCCATTTTGTTAATATCACTCATACGCTCCAACCTCTGAGCTAGAGCCGCGCAGTATTGAAAAAACTTGCGGTATGCCGTACGGGCTTGCAATATCGCGATAACGATATTATTGCGACGCTTAGATAAACCGTTCCATCCAATTCAGACACATGTGACATCTTTTACAGCAAATTGACTCCAAAAACACTAAATCTGAACCAAACCAAGGCCAAAAAAGTTATAACTAAAACTGAACTTCTGCACATTTGGAAGACAGATGGAAGACCTAAGTGAACTTGCGATATTTCGTGGCTTCTTACGACACGGATATCGCATCATCTAATATCGCGATACGATATTTTTTGCCATGTGTTGCGCAGCCCTACTCTTGAGCTACTTCCCACCACTATTATTGAAGTTTTTAAATAGTTTTTTCATAATAAAGGCCCGTGCAACTGCCGCCTTCTGTTCAATTACTTTTGTTTAGGAATGCTGAGACAGTAAGACGAATAAATTAGGTTATTCCATTGAGATGTTTTGAATATGACGCAAAAATCACAACGTTTTACCAGTGTAGCGTATCTGGAACAATGGTCCCTCCTCCACTGCGGCGCGGCGCTCATCTCTTACTGTTGTCATGGCGACGCAAAACACAATGGCTACTGCGCTGCCTTTTCAACGACGCTCTGCGCGGCCAAATATATGGAAATAAATAAATCAAACTGCTGCACAACTGTCAGAGCAACAACGTGACAGATGTGATGTCGTTGACGGTGCTTTGTTTACTGTTTACTTTTACCACCAACGAGCTGGATGTAGTTTTATGGCGGTGACCTGATCTCTCGGCATCGTAGCACCCAGATTTGCATGAGGAAGGTGTTCTTGAGGAAATACAATTCGCCTTTTTGTCAGAGGCAAACTGTTTTTTGTCCTTAG
This sequence comes from Lesueurigobius sanzi, assembly GCA_900303255.1. Lineage (NCBI taxonomy): Eukaryota > Metazoa > Chordata > Actinopteri > Gobiiformes > Gobiidae > Lesueurigobius > Lesueurigobius sanzi. The sequence goes on from OMNZ01077795.1 coordinate 9,501, forward strand.
TAACTAGCAATGGTGTATTCAGTCAAATGAATCAAAGTGCACTGCAAACATGACATCTTAATAAGTGATAAATTCTGGATTTAAGAGTATTTCACCGTATTTTAAGTGTAATTGTGACTTGCCAAGTAAAAACATGTCAACAGAAAGAGATTTTTGTTCAGAAGTATATTTACTCTTATTTTCGGTGCAATACAATGTTTTTCTTCTTATTCGAAATGCAGAAGACTTATTCCTTTGACACATTTTTGCATTAGATACATGACACAGATACATTTATTTTCCTGCTCACATCATGGTCAAATTATCTTCTTTTTTATTTTTAGATGACTTTTTGCACTGTAGAGAATCTCAGCACCATCTCGAGGGCCTAATTTGGCCCCCGGGCCCCACTTTGGGCACCACTGCATTAGAGGGAACAGCAAAATTGAGGCTTGAAACATATCAAACATAAAATACCTTTGACTGTTGTTTATTTTACCCAATAACCCGATTTGAAACAATATTGTAGAATTTATTACGTCATGGTATCGCTGAGAGTGCTGACTGTTGGAGCAAAACTCATGGGATCTTATTAAAGGCACTATACCTGATTTGAAAATATATATATATATAATATAAGGCGGGAGCAAGTAAATTAAATATAGTTGTGATCCTAAGACATTTATGAAACCCCATCTCCACACAGAGATTCATTTATAAGCACATTTTCACAACTTGCAAGAAAAGTACTGATGAAATTGATAAAAATGTCTCAGTTTACAATATACTAATGGAGGACAAAACAAATGTCGTTCTACTCAGGGCCGGCCCAGCCTAATAAGCAACATATGCAGCTGCTTGGGGCCCCAAGACCACCAGGGGCCCCCCCAATAGCGCCACAGGTGTCGTGCGCCTCATAAATTTCCCTCAGATGTCGATGTCAATGTCTCCTCAAAATAACTACTACACTGTAAGAAGTAACATTTTCGTATATTGTAAACTCAGACATTCATTGAAGTAATACTGTGTATCTAGTCTAGATACACAGTATCTAAATATTAAACATTTGTATCAATTTGATGAGTTTACAGGTTACTTTTCTTGCATTTCTGTGACAGTGACCCAAAAAAGTGACCCTGCAAGTTGTGAAATGTGCTTATAAACTCATCTCTATGAAGAAATAGGATTGAAGAATGTTTTTGGACCATATCTATCAATTTAACATACTCTTTCTTACCCTCTTTCATTATTTGCAACAAAAAAATCAAGTATAGTGCCTTTAAATTGAGAAAACACATCAAGATTCTATTTTCAAGTGTTTTAATGTAAATTTGAGTGTAATTAGATTTTTTTTTTTTACTTAAAACAAAGTAAAAACAGTTGAATTCCACTAGCTGAATTCTCGAAATTAGTGACCCAAATCTAGGACAAATTTTGGAAAATTTGACTAATTTCTAGTTTTGTTTGCGCTGCATATTCTACTTTCTTTTACAAACATTGAAGGTTTCATTCATGGGAGTATACTGTATCTGTCTGTAAATTAAATTTAAGTTGCCAGGGCCCCATGACATGATTCTGCCCAGGGCCCCATGACATGATTCTGCCCAGGGCCCCATGAATGCTCGGGCCGGCCCTGATTCCACTACTAGCAAAAAAAATCAGGTATAAGGTCTATAAGAAGGGTTACATTTGCGCAGCCTGAGCCCATACAGCAGCACTTGTGTCGAACATGACCCTAAATACACTACATAGAGGTGGATTTTCTGACAATATATATTAATAAGTTGTTCTTTTCTTCCAGGGGAGCCTTTTCTGTAGTCCGTCGATGCGTTAAGCTGTGTACAGGACAGGAGCATGCTGCCAAAATCATCAACACCAAAAAGCTGTCTGCCAGAGGTATGTCGTTCTTTACTGTGTGATGGAACAATTTCAACCTTTTAAGTGAATGTTTGTCATGGTTTTGAGTTAGTGTCTGTATGTACTATGTGTTTTATGAGGAAATAAGTTTACCATAAAATTGGTTAAGCCATCATTTTGTTGCAAGTTGAGTGTCAGTTCCCAAAACTCTTTTCCATATCCATTTTATTGCATCTAGTGAATTACGCTCATGTGTTCAATGTATTGAAATATGAGGACAGCAATTCAAAACAATATTCTATCGTCTGTGTAGGTTCTCAGTTGTACAGGAGTTGTCCATCATAGGCAAAGATTCTTCAGTCTTCATCAGTCTTCTTTAGTCTTCATCTGTACTGTACCCTTTGGACAAAGATCGAAATGTCCTACACTTCAACTACGAGTACAGGTGAAGACTGAAGAGTCTTTGCTTATCTTTTGAGAAGAAAAACCCATCCGTAGGGTATAAAATCATATTTGGAGCTCAAACCTTGAATTAAACATGGATTAAACCTTTCTGTTGAAGTCAGAAGTAGCTTCGGGATGCACCTTCAAACCACAGTGACAAATACAATATTGTTTCAACTTTTAAGAAAAAAAAAAAACGTGAAATAGAGGCCAGAGCAGGGCCATAGAAAGGTGTGAACAGCTTTAAACAAAGCCCAGGGTAAGCCAATAGGAAGATAACGAGCAATAATTAGGTTTCTCCAACCTTTACAACCAAGAGAGGTGGGACTTAGAGATTAACTCCTCCTACTGGTTCTTGTGTGTCAATTCTGCTCAGTGCTGATGAAAGTTGATGAACGAAGCGTCCTATACTGTACTTCAACTACACTTCTGCTCAGATGAAGTTTTTGCCTACCTGTAATAGTATAATATCAAAATACAATTTCATCTTGATCAATCATTAATCAACACTCAAAACTATCAACATTCACTTTTGACAATGTGCCCCACCGAAAATAGAAATTGGAGAGCCTCAGCCTTAGAAAGTTGTCAGAAAAAGCGACCTAGCGGCAGTGATTTAGTACACCTTGTTTGTGACTCGTCTTAGGGGACTTAAAGATCGTCCCTGTTCCGTTGTGAGCGAAAATAGACTCCGAAGAGGATGATTAATTTGCACATAGTTTCGCTGTTTGACTGGTCACCCCTCCACCTACAGTGCAGACAGTTATATAAGTGATATCTCGCAGCTTCTTCTTACCCTCTCAGATGGCAACGCGTGGGAGACTTTTATCACAATGGACTTGCAGCTCGGGGAAAAAAAAGGACAATGGAGTATTCACGCGAGTTCCAGCGTTAACAGGTTGGGATTAGTTCTCGCAAAAGACTGAATGGCGATACAGTGATGCGGACGACAGATGACATCACCGCGTATTCCCTGTATTACGGTTTCAACTAAAGGCAAGGCTGAATGCCAGGATGAAGCCGGAGCGGACCTGAGTGTGGTGATGGTGGCGCTGGCTCTTCAAGGCACCACTTGCTCGGCGTAAATCTCCTGCTGCCCCTGCGCTCCGGTAACCCGAGCTGTGTCAGGCAGCTCCGCTCTGCCACTGGACTCCCTCACTTTTCTCACTCGTGCAGAAAGGGCTGCAAAATGTGCTCTGGGTGAACTGGCAGTTGGACATTTTATAATATCTATCAAAATCTTCTAATCCAGTCCATTTGTTTTCATGGCACATTTTACAGCAGAAGTGGTTTTCAGTGTTCTGCTCATGGTGGAATATAAATAATCAGAAAACCAAATATGGTAACACTTTAGATTACAGCCCGCAGTTCCATGTGTAAGTACAAGTAACAAGACAATAATTACACATGTAAGTAAGTAAGTAAGTGTTGAACACTTTAGATAGGATGTACATATACATTAAGTATTAGGTCGTTTCCCCTTGTGTCCACATTGCTACTCTATTCTTCTCTGTTCCCTCTTGTTTCTTGTAGTTATAGCTTCTCACTTTAGATTACAGCCCGCGCATATGTTTAGTTACACATTAGTTACAATGTACCTGCACTCTAGTTATTGGGTAATTTCCCCTAGTTTCCCCATGTTCCTCATGTTCCACATTGTTACTCTTTATTCTTGTCTGTTTCCTCTTGTTTCTTGTAGAGGTTATAGCTTCTCACTTTAGATTACATCCCGCACTCATGTTTAGTTACACATTAGTTACAATGTACCTGCACTCTAGTTATTGGGTAATTTCCTCTCGTTTCCCCATGTTCCTCATGTTCCACATTGTTACGCTTTATTCTTGTCTGTTTCCTCTTGTTTCTTGTAGTTACAAGCAATAGCTTCTCACTTTAGATTACAGCCCGTGCTCACGTGTCGTTACACATTAGTTACGATGTACTTTGACATTATTGTTAAACCTTTATTACACCTCGTTTTGTTACACCTTGTACATCTTTGTTACAGTTTTGTCTCACCTTGTACTTTCATGTATAATTACTGTCTTGTTATCTATATCTACACATGGAACTGCGGGCTGTAATCTAAAGTATTACCAAAGTATTTATTGTAAGTATAATAGTAAAGTTCTACAGTAAAATAAAACCCTAAAACAATTGATCCTGGAACACTACTAAAAGGAAAAATATGCCATAATATCTATTTTATTTCCCACTTAAAAGGTTACATGACGCACCTTTTGGTTTTAAGGTAGCATTTGCTCAAACAGAAGGGAAAAATTAATTCAGTTCAATTCCAAAATGGTTAGATTGGTAAGACACTTGGCTATGTCTTATCTGCTAGATTTCTACTACAAGGGAGCTTCATTGTGCGCCCGGTTGCACATCATTTTGTTTCATTGCTAACAGCAGGGCCGCCCACAGAGGGGGACTACCGGGCAAGTTTCCTCAGGCCCCAGAACCAGGGGGGGGGCCATGAAAGACATTTTTTCTTTCATGAATCATTTATTTTATGGTAAACAGTAGTTACGGCGGCCTCATGAAGGAGTCCATTTTCTATCATGAATCATTTATTTTTTGTCCCATGAAACCCTCTTGCCCCGGGGCCCCAGCAAGTCAGTGGCAACGTCTGCCAAAGTAAGTAAACAAGCAAAATAGAAAAGAGTTTTTAACACCTTGGACTGGAGTGGACTGGATTTGAGGAGGGCTCAATCAACCCAGTGGACAGCATTTAAAAACTTAACTCTTACAGGAAAACCCCCGGGTGACTGAGAGCCCACACAAACAACACATCAGAAACAAAATCACATTGGGAGCTCTTGAAAACTCCCGTTCCAGTGCAGATGTCAAATAATGGTAGCCCGTGTTTCTGCCCAATAGCTTATAACATAACAACGAATGAGATTAAAACCATGTCGCTTAATCCAGAAGCTATATTTGCATTTTTGTTTGTTGGCAGGCAAACGGCTAATACCAGCGTTCAGCTTTATGATACCGAGACGCACACGCTGAATAATTCACCCACACAGTTTAGCTATCATTCTGCCGATGCATTTCACCCGGGCCGTCCTAGCGCCGCGTTCAGCCGTGCGCGGAGTTTGTGAGGGATCATGGGATCTGAGCGCTGATGTGACCCGACTGGCCGGTGCTTTGATACCAGTGCCACACTCTCTTACTTCTCTTTACTAATGCATGAGCCATGTTCGAAGAAGCCTGCTCGAGCCTGTAGAGCTGCCCCACAGCCGCACTACTCCTGCTCCCACACTGCATCTACGCTCCCACTCCTATTTATAGACGCATGACCTATCAGACATGGGTCCCCACTACTACCGTATAGGCTCGAAAACACTTCAACACATTCAGACATTTATGCGCTTGGCTCAGAGAGAAAGACTGATTTTAAACTGATTCTGTTTTATTTACTTTATGTAGCTGCTTGACAACATACAAAATGATTTCATTTCTTTTCTACTGATAAAATTCCGGCTCATTATACGCAAGGGTCCTGAACATGAATTAACAATTAAATGAACAATATTTTTTTTCCTGTTCATTATCTTTATTTTTATTTCATTAAAAAGTGGCTAAATAAAATGGGGGAGGCCGGCGATGATTGTAACACGGGGAGAGTTGTAACAGCACCAGGATCTTCAAGTAAAAAATATTTTGGAAACCAGTCAGGTGCTCATTGGAAGTGAATTTGTAGTTCAAACTGGTAACAGGAAGGCCAAGCAGACGGTAAAGACGACCAATAAACAAACCTCGAAGCACTCGGTCTTGACGGCTTTTAATCTATACAACCATCAACGGTGCCTTGAAGTTTGTTGGTCGGCTTTTTCCATCTGCTTGGCCTTCTTGTTACCTGGTGTAGCAGCACCACTTTGACCAATCAGAGTCCAGATAAGTGTAATATGATCCTATCAATCGGTAGTCTTTACCTCTCTGATCGTGCACAGCAAATTTCAAGACTGTAAGTTGATCCTTGCAGATTTTATCAGCAAAATTTTTGATTTTGAGACAAGAAAGTCATTTTTTGGCTCCTTAAATTTGTGTTTCAAAATTTCCAAAATATTAAAATGCATTTTCTGCCCTATTTTTTTCAGGCTAGTTTGCTACTACAATTAGCTGAACGTTATAACACATGATTAAGCAGGCGAGTTTTGGTTTGACACCTTCTCATGGTGTTTGTGTTGCGCTTACTATAGGAATCTTATAAGCTGCCATTTGTAGCCAATAAATGTAGGTATTTAGGAGTTACAGCCCTCAAGCAAAAAATATTACAATCATCCCCGGTCTCTCCTACACAAAAATGTATTTAATTTTGTATATTTTAGATCCAGTTTAGTCATGATTTCATCCAGATCTAGGCCTGGTGATACTTGGAAATCTTTTATGAGGTGGTACTAAGAGTGAAAAGTTTGAAAACCGCTACTGGAAGGTATTGTTTATGTGAACATGCCATTCCTCATTTGAAAGCTTAGAACATCCAGTATTCAGTGACTACAGGAGACTGCACTATTGCTGATTTTGGAGCTGGGATTGTGGAAGTGACAGAATCCTAACCAGGTGTGGGGCCCACTCTGTTTTCTGATTTGGATAAATATCTTGAGAAGCAGAACAAAAATGTAAACGTAAACATTTTGTACGTTGTTGTTGTAATTTGTGAATAAATCAACATTATTATTACAATATTAGATTTGACACATATTTCTGAATTATTTTTGATCTATCTGAGTGAAAAACCTGACAATTGATTCAGAAAACAACTAATCAATTACAAAAATAGTAGATTAGTTTCCTATTAATCAGTTTTTCCAGCCCTATCCTGAGCCCACTGTAAATACCAGATATTGTTTAATTCGTCAGCCGGGCCCAGCAGCAGGGGTATAAGGTTAGCGAGCTCAAAGCCAAGGTTGCTGCAGTGACTTGCGAGCGCGTGTGTTTGGGGTGGGCAGATGGCGGGGAGGGGGTCTTGTAGGAAAAGGAAGCCCTGGCACTTGGCAGCTCCGGGCCATGCGCCTGTCTGCCTGCATGCCTTTAGCACGGGACTCTCATCTGATTCTGCCCCTGCGCTCACAGTCGCGTATATATCCAAGCCACTTGACAACTCAAGGCTGCCCCCCCCCCCCCCCCCCCACCTGCAATCTGTTTAGTTTTTTAAAAATAAAGACATATGATGACTTTCACTCACAGCAGGCTTTTGGGTGGCATTGTGGCCGAGTTGACAATGTTGAATGAAAAGGTCCTGGGGAAAGATCATTCAATGTTTGTCATCAGTTGAGGTGAATACATAACTAAGGTGACCAGACATGCCAGTTTACCCAGGACAGTCCCAGTTTTGAAACCCCCTGTCCCATGTCCCTGTGAATTTTTCTGAATCCATTCATTTGTCCTAGTTTTACACAACCACTGTCCCAGTTGTCCATGTTTTCCTGTCTGTCCTTAAGTGTGTGTGGTCTGATTTTTAGCCTCAAAAGATTTCAAATCCTGTAGTGTGTGGCCACCTTTACTTTATGACTTTTGGCCAAGACAAAAAATGTGAGATAAAAATGCAAGAAAAAGGTGAGAAAAATGGAAAAATTACAAAAAAAATGATGAAAATGGAAAAAATAATGAAAAACATGAGGGAAATTACCAAAAAATAGTACAAAAACAAAATTACAAAAAAAATATGAAAACGTGAGAAAAATGCCCCAAAAAATTACGAAAAATGTCCAAAGCAGCATATTTACTTGATACATAATGAGTTTTTGGCCACATGTGCGTCAAACATAAAGTTTGTAGAGCGACTAGACTAGTTGAATTTGTCAAATTTTGGTACAAAAAAAAGTTTGTAATGTGAAAAATCTGGTCACCCTATACATAACGATAAAAGCTCTGATGGAAACCTTATAAATAGTGTATGGCAATAATGATTTTCAGAATAAATACAGTTTTCCTAGGCACATCCCATTCACGTTGAAATAAAGTTGTTCTCTAAATAATTCTAACTCAAAAAACACTACAAAAATCAATGTACATCCACTTCCAACATTGATAAACAAGCTCTGACTAAAATAATACATTCAACCGTGTATTTTTTATTTATAAACCTTGGAGTTCAAGTGAACTTTTTTTACCCTGACCCTTCTCGTTGTTCTCGACAGCTGCCTCTTACAGTTGCTCCCACACAAGACTCGCGAATGTAGGCCAAGTGTGTTGAGGAAGGCTTTTGTAGAGCTTGTTTACCGCTCACGATCTCTGGACACAGTCTGCCTGGAGGAACGGATTGGGATTTGTTTTTGCCGATGGTTATTTCATATTTATTCATTCAACACAGAGGCTATACGCCGCGGAATCTCTGTCGCGACGCCGTCTGACAGCGCGGGGGAGAGAGGTGTGACCTGGTTTGACCAAGCAGCTCCTGTCCCTGTCAGACAGAGGGCAGCTGTGGACAGGGGCGCAGTGGTTCGGGCAGGTCACTTACTCAGCACCGTGCTTTTCAATCACCACATCCCAAATGGACAGCTTGTTGTTCTGTTCACGCCTGACTTAAAATAACAGACTCCACATAGTGAAGTGAAGCGCTTTATTTGTCATTATACAATGTACAACGAAATTACATAGATCAGATGGAGGGTAGATCCTGAGCCGCTGCAACTCCGTGCGCCGCCATTGTGGACCAACCTGACCAGCATTATCTACGAAGTCCTACGAGGTAGCCATGCCTGTTTATCTACGAAGTCCTCCGAGGTAGCCACACCTGCCCATCCACGAAGTCCTCCGAGGTAGCCATGCCTGTCTATCCACGAAGTCCTGCAAGGCAGCCATGCCGTCCATCCACGAAGTCCTGTGAAGTAGCCATGTCTGCCCATCCTTCGATCCACTCCCTATAGTGAATCCTCGTCCTCACAGAAAAATCCTCCTCGTCCTCACAGAAAAATCCTCTTCGTCCTCACAGTAAATCCTCCTCGTCCTCACAGTAAATCCTCCTAGTCCTCACAGTAAATCCTCCTCGTCCTCAGAGAAAAATCCTCCTCGGCCTCTCCTCTCTGGCAGCTCCTGTCTGTTAGCTCCTCTCTGCCAGCTCCTGTCTGTTAGCTCCTCTCTGCCAGCTCCTGTCTGTTAGCTCCTCTCTGCCGGCTCCATCCATAAGATGTGTTTGCGTGTGGGACATCCTAAATGCAAATTAGCCCATAATCTGCAGTGGCGTGTTTACATGCATGAGTCTCATGTGTGTTCATTAACATGCACTGTCCCAACC
>OMNZ01077807.1:11029-26209 GCA_900303255.1 Lesueurigobius sanzi
TGAACTGTTAAGCCGAACCCAGGAGCTGAGACGCAGATGGATTATTTTTATCTAATAACTAAGAATCTATTCTAATGGACATCTTGGGACATGTTACACATCATACACTGCTGAGGACGGCTGCAAACTCCTCGCCAAAACATTAACGTAACGTGGAAATAAAACACATTTCCAATTTTAACAAAGAAGTAGGAATGTGGAGATGTGACATATGCATTTAAAAATAATGAGGTAAACTTCCTCGTGTGTTTTATAATAAAACTATTAACCAGTAGCCATTTATTTTGATTTTATTTATTTATTGTAATTTCCAGTGGAGCAAATTTACTTTTTCAGAAATAATAACCTTGAACTTATTGCAAATTTGATGTCATATAAAAAGCTTCCCTTTCAAACCTTTTACTCTATTGCTTTACTGAACATGATGGCTTAAACATTGGAGTACAGGGCCTCTTCTCTTTTGACCGTAGAGTAGAGCACTGCCTCCGCCTGAACGTGGGGGGCGCTGCTCCTGTTGAAATCCACCTCGGCGTACAGCACCTGCAGAGACGAGGTACATGTTATGATTCATGTGTTCACAATCGTAATAATAACAATCATCTGACCAGTACCAACCAGTTGTACCATTAAATCAGTGGGTTAAGCATTTGTCTATGGGCCAGTGTCAATCCTGTCCACTCCAGTTTGTGTGTAACAAGTTGCTACAGGGAGGGAAGTGAAGACGATCTTTTAAGGGGAGACACTGTTTTAGACACCTTTTTTTTGTTTTTTTTTGTTTTCAGGTTTTGGTCCTTGCTCTCTTATATATTTCACATTGCAGTCGAAGGCAAAAATTCTTCAGTCTTCATCTGTACTCTGTAGTTGAAGTGTAGGACGTTTCGATCTTAGTCCAAAGATCGTCATCAGCTTAATAAAGACTTGAGCATGCTGTGGGTCTCTTAAGAGTAAACCAGAAGCACCTCTAAGTCCCTCCTCTCTTGGTGCTAAAAGTAGGAGAACATCTAGCCTATTCATACTTAATATGGCTCGTTACCTCTGTATTGTCTCACCCCGGACTAACTTCACATTGCAGTGTTTACGATTTTTATTTTATCATTATTAGCTTTTTAAATTTAGTTTCTTATCCTATTGCAGCATTATTACTACTGTTTGCAAACCTCTTTCGTCCTGATGGCCTTTCCTGTCTTTTTGCACCCCCCTTGTGTGATCCTGTCCTAAGAGCTGTTCAATAAAGATCTATCTTATCTTATCTAATAACAAATAAATGACTTTATTATTATTATTATTATTATAATGAGTGTAATTATTGCACTGACTCAACGTTTTCTCCATTTTGTAACTTTAGTGGCCATTTTTCTTACATTGTGGCGACACCATCTCCACCGACTCCAAACTTTATAGTCTAGCACTTGCCAATATGCTGAAGGTTTGTTCAGAGTGATTTTTCAATGTTTAATTCCTTGGTGGATTCATTGAGTTTTGAACCCCACAAACAAGGCAAATTTTTACAGATTTATTCATATCTATCTTATTAAAAAACGAAACAAGAAATCTAAAATCTCCTGAACTAATTTTTGTAAATATATCAACAAAATAAAAACATGCATTTGATTTTCTCGCTGGAAATATAAGCATTTGTATATTAAAACATAAAAGGATGGAACACTTACAATACATTTTATTCTCCTTTTTATGTTGGTAATGTACAGCAAAAGTTTCAAATTCACATCACTTTTTAAATGTCCTACTCTCCTGCAGTGTCTTGCCTTAAGTTACCTTGAAGCTGGAGCTAAAATATAAATTATTAATCTCTTATTTTCTCATTTCTTGCTTTTTTAAAGTTGCTAGACTTTTAGATCTCTATTCCCATGTGCTTCATATCTGTTGTTGGGATACAGACAGCCCTGTGCCACGATGGGCTGCATCATGAGAGCTGGTGGGTACACCCAATAGAGTGGACAAACTCTAACCTACTTATTTCCAGAGCAGGTTTCACATCGGCAGCTTCCTCAAAACAACTGACGCTTGTGGTTTTAAACAGAATTGCATAATTTATATTTTTGTGCCTGAAGTGTCAACACCAACCTGTGAGTGAACTGGAGCTGAGGCCATGCTGTAAATGTCAGAGCCGCCGACGGGTCTGTTCTGGACCTCCTGCTCCAGAACCTCCTCATACTCTCTGTCCACCTGAAATATATGGGTAATATTTCAATAATTATCAAATGAGTCACTATCTAATCTATATCGCAAGTTGAGTTGCAATCAGCAAATTATATACACTATTTGATGATATAGTTTACAAAGTCTTGATGTTGTTGTATAAGTAGATGTTATATAAAACACCTCTAACAATGTATTTTAGACTTTTAAGTTAAGATAAGATGCAGTCGTAGCCACAATTATTAGCCCCCCTTAAATTTTGGAACATTTTCCTAAATTTCAAATTGATCTTATCAAACATTCACCAGTGCTATTTAGAAGCTTTTGGTACATTTTGGAATATAAAATACATGTTTAGGTTGTCTTTATATGAAATAAAGGTAAAAATGAGTTGTTCAAAAGACTAAATTGGAACTGTTTGGGCACATGGATGTTGCTTATGTTTGGAGAAGAAAGGGAGAGGCCTTCAACCCTTGGAACACAGTCCCCACAGTTAAACATGGTGGTGGGAGCATCATGCTGTGGGGCTGTTTTGCAGGCTCAGGCACAGGTAGCCTTGTTCGGGTCCATGGCACCATGAAAAAAGAGGACTATGTTAGAATTTTAAGGGAACATGCAGAAATCTGCTGGTAGTTTAAGCTTAGGTCGTCGCTGGGTCTTCCAACAAGATAAAGATCCAAAGCACACATCCAAATTAGTCCAACAGTTCCTCAAGGATACCAAAACCAAGGTCTTGGAGTGGCCCGCACAGAGCCCAGACATCAATCCTATAGAGCAGGGATGGGGAGCCTCAGGGCTGTATGTGGCCCTCGAGACCATTTGACCAGGCCCCCCAAGGCATTTTTCATATTTAGTATACCGTAAGTTCCGCGCCTATAAGCCGCTACTTTTTTCACTGCGGCCTAAACAAAGATGCAGCTTATTTAAAGATTAAAGACTTATTTAAAGGGGAGCTGCAGCAGAAAAAGCATGTGCCACTGTTTACCCTCTGGGGCGAAATGCCTGGATTTTATTTAGCCTACCCAAACCAGAGCGCAGCACTGGCCCAAAACTGCAGTGAGCTGTTTACTTGGTTCAACACGGTATCAGGCCCTTGGAGTACTTCATAAAAATTGATTTGGCCCTTGATATGAAAAAGGTTCCCCACCCCTGCTATAGAGAATCTGTGGCGGTGCTGAAAGTGAATGTCCATGCTCGGAAACCATGCAATTTGGACCAGCTAGAACAATTTGCAATGGAGGAATGGGCCAAAATCCCTCAGGAGACATGTGCAAACCTAGTTATTAACTACTCAAAGAGGTTGTTGTCAGTTGTGGCTCAGAAAGGCAACACTATTGACTATAAATGGACGGCGGGCTAATAATCATTTTTGCCCTTTTTTGGTTAAACTTGGTGTAAACAATAGAAATATCTTATTTTAACTTATTGGCCATTGTCTTTATTGTGTATAGTGTTTCTAGAATAACAAACACTTATTATTTATGGTCATTTTCATGGAGAAATCAAGAGTGATGTCTAATTTTATAATAATTGTGGCTATGACTGTACAGTATATTGCTATAATTCTAATCTCACCTCTGGAACAGCAGGTTCTGGGTTCATGGAAGCACCTACAGAAGGAGAAAGCGAAATATCAGGATAAAATCATATTGTCTCAAAAGTTTAAATGCAGGCTATAGTTTTACCTTTTGATGTGTTCTTGTTATTCTTTTTCTTGTATATGAGCAGAGAGACGGTGAAGAGGACCATGATCACTCCGAGAGCCAGACCCACGTACAGCAGGGAACCTGGAGAGGTAAATCAGAGCTTCCCCCGTGTTTATTAGGTATTACTAAAGAAGTAAAGCGCATTACCACTGAGTCCTTTTTCATTAGTCACTATTTCCACAAATATTTTAACAATTTAACAATATTGACAACCAGAATTCAGTGGTAAGAATGGACTTCAAGTGTATTTTATTTTACTTTTTATGTAACAACTAGAAGGCAAGCAGCAGGCAATAAAAGACTAATTTACCTCCAGATGTAGAAGTTTGATTATCATCAGAGAGAGATGCAGATGTTCCAGAGGGTTCACCTGGGCCTGGACTAGGATCTGGATCAGGGTCAGGACTAGGACGAAGACCGTGTGTGGGTCTGACAGTGGTGGTTGATTTGATCACTGGAGGGTTGACAGGAGCAGGTGGCTCCACAGGTTTTGGGGCTGAACAGATGCAGAATGATATATTTAATTAATACTTATGATTTCATTTGTCTCGGTGGTGCATTGTGGAGCTTTTTATGCGAGGGAAAATAATGATAGTGTGTATTTGACATTTAGTGACCCAGTGACTATGTACTGGGTCATTAGTGTACAGTATACAGTAGGTACACTCTTGTATTTTAGGGTTTCAGGTAGGTTTTCTCAAATAGAACTGTTGCTAACCCATACAGCTAGTGATGGGCAGATGACTCCTTAAGGTGTGTGTGTGACACAGTATACAAACATATCAATATTCATAACTGTATCACAGTAGTTCCTTTTTGTCTGGCGTACCCTTTGGGCCTTTTATTTATACTCCAAGTACCTCCTGCCTGATGGTTTTGATGATTAGTTAGAAAGTGAAGGACTAAAACTCCCATTTGTCAATTAAAAGCTGACTAAATATTCTCAAACTCTCACTCTTTACAGTTAAATGTTTTAGCTTTTTTTTAAACATAATAATCAAAAATACAATTCAGTTTTATCTTATTTTGTATCTGAAATTATTCCAAGTAGCCCCTTCTAAGCTCTCATGTACCCCCGAGCAGTGTTGCCACAGGTACCTTTAAAGAGTTATCTGATTACTGATTACTACTGTAAAAAGTAACTTCGATACTTTACTGATTACTTTATTTTCAAAGTAACTAAGTTTTATTACAAGTTACTTTATTAGTTACAACACCTCCAACACAAATGATTGAAAATGCATTTTAAAAGTAACATCTTGGTGAGTCGTCCTCAGCTGAAACGTTGCGTCACTCCTCGAGATGCAAGAATAAACCAAATATATATTTTTACTAATGAAAGTGACTAAATCCTCACAAGGACAATAAATGATCTACTACTGCTACTTCTCTTCGAGCCGCCACCTTATCGTGGTGGAGGGGTTTGAGCACCTGAATGATCCTAGGAGCTCTGTTGTCTGGGGCCGTCCTCCTGTGGACCCACCACCTGCAGGAGGAGCCATAAGGGACTGGTGCAATGTGAGCCGGGCAGCTTGGACTGCTGCCCCCGCGACCCGGCAACGGATAAGCGGAAGGAAATGGATGGATGGATAGATGGATATACTACTAAGATAAGACAAGATAAGATAGTTTTTTATTGATCTCACAATGGAGAAATTTACTTGTCACAACAGCTCTTAGGACAGTATCAACACAGGGGGGTGCACAAAGTCAGGAAAAGTGTCATCAAAGAAGCAAAAGCAACAGGTAATAGTAATAATAGTAACAATAAAATAAAATAGAATAAAGATAGTCTCTTAGCGTCTCTCTGTAAATAAACTGTACAAACATCTCTTAAGCACTAAATAGATTAAATAAAATAAAAATAAACTCTAGTGGAATTGTATGAAATGGAGTTATCATTGCAGGTGATTTCTACTACTACTACTACTACTACTAAATAGTAACTCACATACTTGGATTAAAGTAACTTGGATTAAAGTAACTTTAATCTGATTACATCTTTTGAAATAGTAAAGCGTTAGATAACTAGTTACTCAAAAACAGGGTCATTTTAGAGTAACTAGTAGCTAAGTTCCCGCTGGCATCACTTCCCCAGGAAGTCATAATGAAACTACTCAAATGTCCCTGATCTAACGTTTATATGACCTTCAACAACTGCCAGGACAATTGTTCAGGAGCAAAGAAAAACTCACTTCAGCTGAAATACAGGACTCTCTGATAAAATGTATGTTTGTTTCAAGATGCAGGGACATTTGGCTAGTTTCTAGTTGAAAAGCGTAAACATTGATGGCTTCACGCTTCACTAACCATGAGTGAAATAATATCATTCATATTCTATGAAATGCAAGTTTACCCTGACATTCTGTAAACCTTTGAGCACAACTGTACATTATAATAAATCCAACTGACAAAATGAGTCAGATGTTGCTCCCATTGAACTGGCGCCCCCTGCTGCCCGCTGGTATTTGTTGGGTGTGACCATAAACAGACCGTTAATAGAGATGGACGTAACCCACGTGACCATTGCCTTCAGCACGGGCTAATGAAGCCAATTCATGCTAGCATTTGAACTGCCGCCATGTTGTTTTTTTGGAAACAAATCCATATTGAGGTATGTGCGAGTTACCTCGGGTGACCAGATTTTTCCACATTGAAACTGGGACAAAAATATAATATTATTTATTTAAATATATATATATTGTTTTTTTTTTACCAAATTTGTTTGAGGTGATATGCAATTGAGCTTTTTAACTAGTGCAGTTGTTATACAAACTTTATGTTTGACGGACACATGGACAAAAGTCATAAAGTATCAAGTAAATATGCTGCTTTGGACATTTTTCGTCATTTTTTTCCCCCATTTTTCTTGTCTTTTCTTATATATTTTTTGTATTTTTAGTTCTTTCTGCATTTTTCCTGACATTTTTCATCTTGGCCAAAAGTCATGAAGTACTGTATGTTGCTTTGGACATGGCACTGGTGAAAAACAGGGACAACTGGGACAGAGGTTGTGTAAAACTGGGACAAATGAATGGTTTCAGATAAATCCACAGGGACATGGGACAGAGGTCTCAAAACTGGGACTGTCCCGGGTAAACTGGGACGTCTGGTCGCCCTAAAGTTACCTTCTCTTTTAATGTTGAAATATTAAAAGACAAAGAACAGGACGGTGTAGTGCGTGGTAAGACAAGCATTTGGGGGCCATATTAGCAAGACTATTTCCAATAATGAGTTAAATGAGGGGCTATAAAGTTTACATGTAAGTCAATGGGCTCTTCCGGCTTCCAGAAACAGCCCAGTACGCACACTCAGGTAGCCGAAGTCCATTTATTGAAAAAGGAGAACGTTTCGGCAGAGCACCTGCACTGTGGTTCAAAAAGAGAACATGACCTGAAGAAGGCTCTGCCAAAACATCTTTTTTCAATAAATATACCTTTGGACATCGGCTACCTGAGCGTGCGATACTGCTTTGATGATTGTTGAAGAATATCTGCACCTCAATCAATCAATCAGTTTTTGTAATGCCCAATATCACTACAGGAGTCATCTCAAAGGTCGGTACAAACACGAAACTAGTCAATATCAAACATCAAACAATGAAATGTCAAAGAAACGTCAGCCTGAATCAGGTTTTGCTGTGCATTCCCCTTTCCTCTTACAAAATTACACGGTAACAAAGTGTTGGTCACATGACTTCTCTTCAGGTGACACGCACACAATGACACAGCTTTCCTGAGGTACTGCTTTCTTTTTTTGATACACGCGTCAGTACCTGGGTCCATTTAGCCCATCACCACATACAGGGTCACCAAAAGATCAAGTATGCTCTAGTATAGTGTTTTTGTTTTGTTTTGTTGCACATAAACCTCCACAATCCACCTTTAAAATGTAATGTGAAGTTTGCACGAGTGAGTCCCAGCGCAAGATGAAAAATAAAATGTAACCCAACTGGGCCCTGTTTTGTGGATGTACTGCACCTGATTTAACATTTGAAATGATGTGTACAGTAATACAGTATTCAGGTCACAAATCTGATATGTAACTGAGAGAATGCTGTGTGAGTAAGAAGTGACACTAGTGCTGATCCACACACATGCTGCTTGTTTTGCACATGAGACAACACTTGGTAAATGTCCCTCCAGTGACTCCAAGTGCACACTCTTTAAAACACACAGGGGCATGCATTTCCCTGAAGCTGTTAGTAAATGATCAATAAATCCATCATCAACTTTCTGCATTTTTCCTGACATTTTTCATCTTGGCCAAAAGTCATGAAGTACTGTATGTTGCTTTGGACATGGCGCTGGTGAAAAACAGGGACAACTGGGACAGAGGTTGTGTAAAACTGGGACAAATGAATGGTTTCAGATAAATTCACAGGGACATGGGACAGAGGTCTCAAAACTGGGACGTCTGGTCAATAAATCCATCATCAATTGTGCTTATTAATATAGTCTTTGACATAAAGCTAAACTGCGCTTGTGACTCAAACTGAGATGTAATTCTGCTTTAATCTTAAAATGAATGTTTTTAGCTCAAAATATTATTTATGAAGTAAAGGACTCATTACCTGATAAAGTAATTGTAATGTAATTACCAGATTTGTGATTGTAATCCTGTTACATTACTCCGCTACTAAAAAGAAGTAATCTAATTACAGTAGTGGATTACTAAGTAATCATTACTCAGCAACACTGTACATGTGAAGTCAACAGTTATAATCTAAAAAATAAGGTCTTTGAAATCATGCTAAAACTTGTGACTCAAACTGAGCTGTGTTTCTGATTTATAGTAATAGAATATAATTACTACATACCTTTGTTGACTTTGAGCTGAAATTCCTCAAAGCCATTTTTTACTGATCGTTCCAACTTGCACCAGTATCGTCCAGCGTCAGACGGCTGCACCTTCTCGATGCTCACAAACATTTTTTTTGTCCTTTCTTCATATCTGATGCTGTATCTTCCCTTTTTAGCTCCGTTTTCTTTAGTTTCCACCAAAACGTCTCTGTCTTCATCACAGTTATTTTTACAGAAGATCTTCTTACTTCCAGACCAATGAAACCAACATTCTGCTGTGATGCTTCCTCCTTCAGTGGCTGTATAAACAGTCGCTCCCAAGACGACACCAGGTAATCCTTCACTCAGCACTGTTCAACAAATGCACCAACTTTACATTAACATCAATTATTTAGAGTCTAACTTTACAAACAGTGTCCAAGGCTTTGAAGGTGGAAACAATAAAAATGGTAAAATGTTACTCACAATGAAGCAGGGTTAAAATAGTGCAGACTCTCATGTTCACATCAGCTCTGGCTCTGAAAGTTTGAGCTGAACTGAGTCACTTCTTCAAAACACACTCTTCGATTAAACCACAGGAAGTTTGACCGAGCCACACTTCTATTGCAGATGGTAATGCAAATGTTCTCCGCCACTGACAGAAGAAATGTGCTTCTTCTTTTCTAGATATATCACAGTTATCCTTCACTGATTCACATTCCGGTTTCTCTCCTTTGCTTTAGGCACATATCTGCGGTGAGGTTATTGTCATGTTGCCTGTTGTAATAATTGGTTATCTCAGTTATCTTGGTGACTGCTTGTGCCTCTCAGATAAATCTTAGCTGGCATTTCTAACACAATGAGTAATAGGGGTTACATTTCATAATAATGGGGAAAAAAATCAGTGTGTGGGCTTGTTTAGGGTTCTCCTAAACTATTCACATTTTCTAAGTTGTGGTTCTAATCAATTAAGTTACGTCTGCCATTTGCAGGTTGTCTGAAGTGTTTTTGTTGCTGTTACTTACCCGGCATGGGGCTTGTTGTACCATTTTGGGTAGGTCAACTAATCATGACCCCATGCGTTACACATGTATAAAGGGGACATGCAAACACCGTATCAATAAGTGCCAGGGATATGTCAGCTTACATCAGCTTTACCACATTTTAGCTCTTTGTAAATATTCCCTAGAGACATCAAAATGTTGCAAATGTTACTTGTAGCCCCGGTCTCCCCTATTATATTTATTTATTTATTTATTTGAGTAATTGGGTTATCAACAGAGCGTGATAGAGAAAATAAAAATAGGCAAATGAAAAATGGCAACCCAATGTTCAAAAGGAGTCTGAAGCAAGACCCCGGACTTACTACAATTTTCTGTGACTACTGTCTATATTACATAAATTACTGTATATTGAATTAACACCCGTTAAGCAGATTACTACATATAGAATACATATATGTACATACCATCTCTACATACATGTACATTCCAATATAGACAGACCAAAAGACAAAAATACAGAATATATTAATGATGTGCATTACCCAGATACATAGAGTACATCTCTGTGTAGCCTTTCAATATACAATTAGTGCAGGTCTCTGTGTCCCATTTACTCCAAAGCAACACAAGTAACTGATCCTAGACAGACGTACAATAGAACAGCATATACATTATTATAATTATGTGTTATCTACAGTAATAGTGCATCAATGCCGGATTGTAATGCCGCCACAAAACATCTGTTGGTCATAAGTTTCCATTCTTCTCCACATGTGTATTGTCCAATCACGGTAAAAATCTTTAAATCCAACATGTAAAAACATAAAGTTGTCCAGGAACAGTCCAAATACCAAAGGCTGCTCTGTGGCCGTCGAAGTGAAACTGAACAAGTGGCTGTTCACTTTGGGGCACATGCTTTTGTTTTGTGTTTTGTTTAGAATTGTGAACACAGGGGCATGTTTTATCATTAAAGGCACTATACCTGATTTGTCATATTTATATTGGGTTGGTCCACAATGGCGGCGCACGGAGTTGCAGCGGCTCAGGACCTGCCCTCCATCTGATCTATGTCACAAAAGCGCTTTACCTGCTCGCTTTTTTTTTTAAATCTCTTAAGACCTAGAGTCCCCCAAAATTATTATTTTTATTTTAATTATTAAGATTATCCATTTCTGTTGTTATTTGCTCCACCACAGGGAGGAAAAAGGCCTTTTTGCGGAAAAATGTGTGTGTTTTTTTCAGGCGGAAATTCATTCAAACCTATGGCAACCTCATTTTATTGTCAAACAACATCATTTATTTTTATTTCACTTCCACCGTCATCCCAAAGCTCTACCAAATGTGTGGAAACCCAGATTAGCCATGTGCACCTATGATGTAAAGAAATGATATTTGGAGAAAAAGGCCTAGGGCTTAAGAGGTTAAACAAAAGTTGTAAAAATAGTTGTAAACTCATTCCTAACTTTACAAACATACTTCTAAAATCAGAGATGATTTTATCAGCACATTTCACAGCTGGTCAGGGTCACTTTTAGGGTCATAGTCACAGAAATGCTAGAAAACTAACCATGAAATTGACAATAAATGTTATACATTTCCCAAAGCTGCTTAAAGGTACTGTACATGATTTTTTCCCTATAGTGGAATGAAATTATTATTTTTCCTCCTTTAGTATATTGCAAACTCAAACATTAGCGGAAATAATACTGTGCATCTAAATATACAGTGGCTGACAAAAGTCTTGTCGCTTATCCCAAACTGTCCGAACAACAAATAATAACTTGACTTGTAGTTGATCAATTTCAATCAGAAATGACTTATAATGAAAGACAAAAGCCTCTAGATTATGTTTATTATACCAAAATACAGTTTTGAATCATTTATTGATTTTTATAATGTAATTAAGACAGAAAGGTCAGATTTTGCTAAGACATAAGTCTTGTTGCATACAAAAGAAATGATGAAATTACACATATACTTATTTGTTTCCAAGTGAAAGTTTATATGTTAAGACCAAACTGGACCAGATGTTTTGACTGATGTGTCGACTCATAAAAACTAGTCGACACATCGAATCAACATTGCAATTTTGGATGCTGCAATGACCTTGGTTTTTGCTTCCTCTTTCTAACCCCAGCGTTTCATGAGGCTGATATCTGGTAAATGAGTGCTACTGCAATAGTGGGTTGCATAAATATCTGCACCTCTCATACTAGGGCCATAAACATACATGTTTTCAATTGAAATTTTATGTGAAAGACACACACTAAGGGACACACAATCATCAAGTGAAATGAAATTTATACATGATTTGGAACTTTTTTTATGAATAAAAAACTGAAAAGTGGGGTGTGCAAAAGTATCTACCCCCTTTCCCCTTTGTGCAACCAATCGCCTTCAGAAGTTGCCTGATGACTTCTGAATGATCACATGTTGACCTAATGACTAAATAGAGTCCACCTCTGTGTAATCTAATCTCAGTTCAAATACAGCTGCTCTGTGATGGTCTCAGAGGTCTGCTTAGAGAATATTGGGGAGCAGACAGCATGGTGAAGTCCAAGGAACACACCAGACAGGTCCGGGATAAGGTTGTGGAGAAGTATAAAGCTGGGTTAGGCTATAAGAAGATTTCCAAAGCTTTGAACATCTCTCAGAGTACTGTTAAATACACTATTCAGAAATGGAAAGAGTATGGCATCACTGCAAACCTACCAAGACACGGCCGTCCTCCTAAACTTACTGGCCGAACAAGGAGAGGACTGATCAGAGCTGTAACCAAGAAGCCCATGATGACCTTGGATGAACTGCCACAGCTCAGGTGGGGGAACCTGTCCACAAGTCAACTATTAGTCGTACACTGCACAAATCTGGCATTTATGGAAGAGTGGCTAGAAGAAAGCCATTCTTAAAAGAAACACATAAGAAGCTCCGTTTGCAGTTTGCTAGAAGCCACATGGGCGATACAGCAAACATGTGGAAGAAGGTGCTTTGGTCAGATGAGACCAAAATTGAACTTTTTGGCCAAAATGCAAAACGCTATGTTTGGCGTAAAATCGACACTGCACATGTCAAACATGGTGGTGGTAGCATCATGCTCTGGGGGTGCTTCTCTTCAGCAGGGACAGGGAAGCTGGTTAGAGTTGATGGGAAGATGGATGGAGCCAAGTACAGGGCAATCTTGGATGAAAACTTGTTGGCGTCTGCAAAAGACTTGAGACTGGGGCGGAGGTTCACCTTCCAGCAAGACAATGACCCTAAACATAAAGCCAGGGCAACAATGGAATGGTTGAAAACAAAAAATATCCATGTGCTAGAATGGCCAAGTCAAAGCCCAGACCTAAATCCTATTGAGAATCTGTGGAAAGATGTGAAAACTGCAGTTCACAAGCGTTCACCATCTAATGTAACTGAGCTTGAGCTGTTTTACAAGGAAGAATGGGCAAAACTTCCAGTCTCAAGATGTGCAAGGCTGGTAGAGACATACCCCAACAGACTTGCAGCTGTAATTGCAGCAAAAGGAGGTTCCACAAAGTATTGACTTTTGCACACCCACTTTTCATACATAAAAAAAGTTCCAAATCATGTATAAATTTCATTTCACTTCATGATTGTGTGTCTTCATGTATGTTTATGGCATGTTTATGGCAAAATGTCAAAAAGTTGAAGGGGTGCAGATATTAATATTTATATAGCAACCCACTGTATAATAAGTGTAAGAAGTGGATTTTGCTGACAATGCCAGTGCAGTGACAGTGAACAGTGGTATCGGTCACTGCAATGAAGGGAATGCATGACTAGTTTTTTCATAACTGGCACCAAAAGGACTTTACTTCACAGGCTCTTCTTGTCGAGTGACCAGTCTGTTTTTATGTAACTTTGATGTGTTGTGGTGTTGTGTATCCCCTTATTGATTTTTTTTTGTTTTTTTTCTGTGTTGTAAAAATAAAACGGTGTGACACAGATGTACTTCTGTGAGAGCTGTTGCTGCCCATGTCCAGTGTGTTTGGTTCCATATGGACATGTTTATAGAGGTTTAAATGGCATTTTTAGATTTTAAAAGGTATTATTCTATGTAAATACAGCCTTGCCCTTGACGATTGATTCATTTCGACCAATGAGATTTTATTTACAATTTGATTGCAGCCCTAGTCTACTGCTATAGAGCATCGTAGTCCCGCCCACAAGCTCGTCCCCGCGAACCGAGCCCCGGTGCCGGAAGAGATTTCCCCCATTCATTTTCCCCATAGACTTTTCGAAAAAAGTCTGTAACGTCCAAAATACTGCGATGAGGTTATTGTCATTTTGCCTGTTGATTCCGAATATGTGATATTTATGTATTTTAAACTATCACTTGTTTATTTAGATTTGGTATAGATACATTTTATAGCAGTAGTAAGAGATTATTCTGGTTGTACAGTCTAAGACAGTGAGGGTTGATTACAAAATGTGTTTTTATTACACAAAGAAGTGAACATTAATTACATTTTAAACTTATTACATCAGGTGGCGCCTCCTGACTACCAGCAATGCAAATTTGTCCTCTGTAGTGGACATTTCTAGACCTGAATATCTTCCACCTCCTGCATACTGCTGCATCAATTCCTTCTGTCATCTACAGAGGACATTTAGGCCTTTTCAATGATACCAAATGTGAAGGGGTGGGGCTTTGGTAACTTCCTGTTTTCCATCAAGGAAAATGGCAGCTCATTATAAAGGCAGGAGAAGAGTAAGTGCATACATTTTTTTATTGAGCAAATTTTGGCTTGAAATGTTGTTGGTATATTTTAGATAAGTCTCTTAAAAACATATTAAAACATCGTATGACTTACTTTAACTGCATTTTAGCATAGTACTATGCTAAAATACATAGTAGTAAAAGTGCAGATACAGGACCAAGAATTTCCTTAAGTAAAAGTACAAATATCAAATTAAATTGCTACTTAAGTAAAAGTATAAAAGTATCCACTGTAAAATGTACTTTATGAGTAAAAAGTAAAAGTATTTTTAAGACTTTCATGTGGCATAGTAAACCAGGTCTGAATCTGGACTAAAACGGATCAAAATAAGGACTAGAACGGGTCTAAACCAGGTCTAAATCAGGACTAATATGGGTCTAAATCACGACTAAAACAGGCCTAAATCAGGATTAAACCAGTACTAAACCAGGTCTAAACTAGGTCTAAACCAAGTCTAAACTGGGACTAAACTCGATCTAAACCAGGTCTAAACTGAGACTAAACCAGGTCTAAACCAGGTCTAAACTGGGACTAAACTCGATCTAAACCAGGACTAAACTGGGACTAAACTCAATCTAAACCAGGACTAAACCAGGTCTAAACCAGGATTAAACCAGGACTAAACTGGGACTAAACTCGATCTGAACTAGGACTAAACCAGGTCTAAACCAGGACTACACCAGGTCTAAACTGGGACTAAACCAGTTCATTGTAGAGAACACCAAATACTTCTAAAATACTTCTAATTTTAACCCAATTTAAAAATGTAGTGGAGTAGAAAGTACAGATACAG
>OMNZ01077810.1:0-10627 GCA_900303255.1 Lesueurigobius sanzi
GATATATTACAATTAATGTCATGGACATCTGAGGGGAGAGGACCATGTGCAGTCCAATACATTCCAAGTCATTTTGCCACTTAATTTCGCTGCATTGTATATTGTCTTTCACGTAGATCATCACGCCGCCCCCTTAGTGACTGTCCGGTCTTTGCGATATGTTACATATCCCGGAACTGAAACCGCGGCGCCTGGAGAATTTATATTTAACCACGTTTCCGACAGGCACAGATAATCCAGATTTGACTCCGATAACATATAGTTTATTTGTTCACTTTTAGGTTTTAAACTGCGAATATTTAGATGTCCGCCAAGTAATCCTTTTGGTTTAGCCTTTGGATCCCAAATTATCCGTGCATTGTTTACAGTGTGCACTATCTTCCACTTCCGGTTCAGTCGTATCGCTTTATTTACCATATAGCGTTTGATAGTGTTGCACGTGTTATTGCTCACCGCAGCCTTTTTGTTGAAATGGGTAGAGGTTGGATTCCCCACCTTGCAAACCGGGTCCTCAGGATTAAACATGCCATTGCCCGCGACAGCAACGCTCCTTGGAGCATTTTTGAGGCAATCTGGAACTTGAAGATCCACGCGCCATCGATGTTTATCACTAAGTTTGATGTCAGGGCAGGCACCACCGGTAGCGATGACCGGCGGCTGCCGCTTCATTAGCACGCCGGGCTGAGGCTCCAGGCCAGACACCAAACCGAGGCTGCTTCGCCAGAGCTGTCCCCGCTCCATGTGGGACTCCGCCAAGATCGATAACGCTGCCGCGTCACCCCCAATGCCCGGTGAGAAGACCGCAGGAGGCACGCCGCAGGTAGGCATCTTAACGCTAGGTGACACCACGCCATCAGTTGTTTCGGTACTTGGGCCAGGGCATTGATGAATGTCACCCGACAACATCAAGCAGAGGCATATGATTGTGGCATTATTTGACTGTGATTTGCACTGTGTTTCTTTGCGTTTCTTTCTGTAGTGGTACCGATAGGAAACCGTCAAACAGATGGCTAGGGTATATTCACCATAGCCAAAGACGCCATTGCTCTTGAATCGTTGTTTATGGCCGCTCGCTTCTGGACAGTTGCTCCAACCTTTGTCATTATGTTCATGAAATTGAGAGCTCTGTACCGGCAGCGTAGTCTTCAGGATTAATATGTAGAGCAGCAGAGCAATCAGCACCCCCGACCTGCCTGCCGCCATCTTTATCGTTTTAATGTAGGATACGGCTATCGAGTGTGGAGGGGCTGGTTTGCCCCTCCACATACAAGCCCCTGGTTTGTATGAATTTCCACCCCCTAGTGTCTGATCTGTAAACTTGTTAAAATTCCTGTCAGAGTGCATTAAAGACAAACTATTGCTGACGTAACTTCCCCCGTTGCTCCCGCTGAGTGAGGATGGTCGGATTGTGTAAGCCTAGCATAGGTCCTAGTCCCTAACTGCATAGTCATCTAAAGGTTGACCTTGTCGCTGCCCTGGCCGTCCCATATATGGGCATACACTGAGCCTGTGGAGACACGATACTGATTGTTTTAGATTTTTATTTTAATTATTACTTTGATTACAGTGATTTTAATTAATATTCACGCACTTATATGCCAAAATTAAGCAAAAAGAAAATGTCGGCGAGAATACTTTTTATTAAGCTAACGGTAGCATCAGCAGCTAACGCCGTGAGGCATTCAACTGACTACGTAAAATTTCACTCTTCACATAGTCACTTTACATTTTGACAATATAAAACATGAATTGTGATAAACTGAGTAGTGTCTTGTCAGGCAATAACCTGAAGGGGCGATTTAAATTTTAAATTCCCTCTAGATTTTGAAAATCAATGAACAGCTCAGACTCAGAACCATTTTTCATTGAATTAATACACTTAATGTAACGAAACAACACAAAACACCCAATAGCAGGCTCCCAAGCAACAAGGATCCACAGGAGGGCGTGCAATCATCATAGAATAGATATCAAAAATAGATAATCAAATAAAATAAATGCTATAAAATGAAGAGGCTACATAATACCAGAATCTATAATTCATGAAGCATCACACGTAGGATTTAAGAGACATACTGTAAGAGGAGAAAGAACAGAAAGAAAGACGTATGTTATGCCAATTAATCACGGGCTCCTCAAATATTTGCATTTTACATAGTCTCTTTAATGCCTCATGGACTTCCGGACGCATCGTGCCTCCAGGCGGCCAGGGCAGCATCAATGGGTAATGCTGAATTCCAAGCCTTTCAACCAGCCTATTAAGGTTCATAATTGAGCTGGTGAGTGCTCTTACAAAAAAAAAAAAGTTTTTTGTAGAACTTCATCAGTCAGGTATGCACATCAGAATGCACAGGGCCCATGCACTCTCTGAGTCTCGCTTAGATCGTCAGACAACTCGCCTCTTGAGGGGTAGATGCTACACAGGCTGTGGCTGTAGGCGTCCTGTATGCCTTCCCACCTCTCCTCTCTCCCCTTCTTTGCAGGGTAAGGTTACAGGGCCTCTACGTGTTGGCGGTGGCCCCAGACTGCCCCAGAGCCCGGTGGTCCCCGTACCTGGTGCAGATGGCGATCAGGGATCCTTGGCCCCTCCCCGACATTCCCGATGCACTGTCACAGGCAGGGGGCAGGGGGACGTTATCAGTCATTCAAGACTGCTCTCCTCTTGGCCTTGTCGTCTACCAAAAGAGTGGGGGATTTCTGTGCTCTTTCAACCCACCCATGTTGTTCAGCAAGGACAGGCTTCTGGTTCATGTTTGGCCCAATCCGGCCTTCCACCCAAAGGTGATCACCTTGGATTTTCACTTCAGACTTAGGCCAATGCTCCTGAAGAGGATGCACGGCTGCAGCTGCTGTGCCCCAGTCAGGGGCTGTCACTGTAGGTGTCCACCTTCTCAGTGTCCACCTTTGTGCGCTCCTATCTCGTGGATATGTGCACTGTCTCAGTGTTAGGCAGGGATAGGGGTCCTGTCACCTAATCAGGGGTCCTTGGGACCCCACCTGTGCCTGGTGCCCCTATGGGGGGCATCCAGCCCTGGGACATTCTGGGGGGCCGCTTTTTCATGCCAGATGACCCAGTATTACCCTGAGTCTGGCTGTGGATCTGCTGCTAAGGCCTTAATCAAGGCCGCTTGAGCAGGATGAACGAGAGCTTGTGGCCTCTGCTTGGAGTACATTCTGCATTGCTCTTTCTTCCCGTGCTTATCTTGTGAGCCTGTCCAGCTGGGGGTACATTTTTCCCTACGGCCTTTGCCTCGTTGATTTACCCATAGCGAAGGCAGTAGATGGGTTAGCCCACACAAAGAAGAAAGTAAAGTTACTTAATGTAACTACAGTTCTTCGAGTGTGGGCGTGCCCACCTACTGCAGGCCCAGCTGGACCACCTCCTTCTGTTAAGCTGGTTCGAAGAAGCGAGAGTGTTTTGGCCATGGGCCTTTTATAGGCCACTGGCTTCACGGGCATGTGCCATGCCATAAGCATGATTGACACGGCTGATTCTTTGATCTGTGTCAGTGCCCTGGCTGCGCCAGGAGAGATTTGAGTGTGAAAGGAGAAGAATGAAGGCACAGCCCCCTTTTGTAGGGTACAGGATGTGTGGGTCCCTGTAGGCAATTGGAGCAATCAGTTCTTTGATCTTCTTAGAGTGGGTCATGCTTAGGGCATATGCCCGCGAAACTGGTGGCCTATAAAGGCCCATGGCCAAATACTCTCCCTTCTTCGAACCAGCTAAACAGAGGGAGCCTGCAGGTAGGTGGGCACGCCCACACTTGAAGAACTGTAGTTACAGTAAGTAACTTTATTTTCTTCTTTGTGTGGGCAAAGCCCACCTATGGGCTTCGCTATGGGTAAACCAACGAGACGCAGGCCGCAGGGAAAAATGTACCCTCAGCTGGACAGGTTTACAAGATAAGCACGGGAAGAGCAATGCAGAATGTACTCCAAGCACAGACCACCAGCTCTAATTCATGCTACACCAACAACCTTGTTCAAGGCCTTAGCAGCAGATCCACCACCAGACCCAGGGTAACACTGGGTCATCTGGCATGAAAAAGGTGTCCCCCAGAAAGTCCCAGGGCTGGATGCCCCCCCTATGGGCACCAGGCACGGGTGGGGATTAAAATGTCCCCTTATTAGGTGACAGGACCCCTGTTCCTGCCTAATACTGAGGTGGCCACTGAGCCAGTGCACATATCCATGAGATAGGAGCGCACGAAAGTGGACGCTGAGGCCCAGGAGGCGGCCTGGCAGATGTCACCCACAGTGACTCGCTCGATGTTAAAGTAATATTCAATGTAAAACATGTTTAATTCATTATTGTACATACCTTGCAGGAAGGGAGGGGAATGGAATTATTGTATTGTATAATAATTTGTATAGCTTTTTTCATATGACACAAGTCACACCCAAAAAGCTTCACACATGAAAGGGAGGGGGCTTCATTCACTCCATGCTGATGGTGGTAAGCTACATTTGTAGCCACACATTCCCCTGGGGCAGATTGGCAGAAGCAAGATGATTTCCAGTAAGGGTGCAGATCGCAAAAGCAGGGCCCCATGGCCACTCCAATTCCATGGGCCTCAGGCAGGAGGAGTCCGATGAGCCACCACAGAGACAACTGACCTGCCAGGCATTCACAGCGACACCTCCCATGATCCTTCAATGATGGCCCTTAGTGATGATGTGTTGTTGCAATAGTAGTTCGCTGGGGAGTAGCACAGACATCGCAGCCGTCGCGGGCAACTGGGGACAATGACACTTCCTGAGGGGGTGGGACAAGAAACCACATGTGAATAGCAGTGAACAGACATCAGGTGAGCTAAAGAGTAGACTGATACGGAAAATCGGAAAAAGGAGAAGATTGAGTAGAATTATCCATATACTGACACATGCAGAACTAGGTCCCGTTCATGCAGGCTCTAGGCTAGCCATAAGGCCAGATAGGCAGGATTTGCTTGATGATTAACCTGACGCTCATACACTGCCTGGCCCAAAAAAAAGTCATCACAAAAAGAACACGCACATTGGACTGCCTTTCACTTTGATTACTGCACCATTAGCTGTGGCATTGTTTCAATAAGCTTCTGCAGTGTTAAAAGATTTATTTCCATCCAGTGTTGCATTAATTATTCACCAAGATCTTGATGATGGGAGAGTGTGACCACTGTGCAAAACCATTTTTAATTTTATTTATTTGATTGGGACAGTGCACATCACTAATCTCCATCCATAGTCCCATGGGCAGGGGTCACACCGGGGTCACAGTAGGTCATGTCCAGCACAGTAAGTCATGTCCAGCACATTCCAACGATTCTCAGTGGTGTTAAGATCTGGACTCTGTGATGGCTAAGTGTGTGGTAATAGCTAAGTAGTCAATTTCAGCCCAATAAATCCTGGCATTGTCATCTTAGAATATACCTGTACCATCAGGGAAGAAGGAATACATTAATGGAATAACTTGGTCATTCAGGATGTTCATGTAATCAGCTGATCTCATTCTGTTGTTGAACCTAAAACTGATCAACATCAGCAATCCCCGATCTTTGTGCTTAATTAAATCCAGGTGGCAACGTTTTTTTTGGCCGGGCAGTGTAGGTAGACCATGCAGGCTCTAGTCTAGACTTACCATGAGGCCAGTGGGCTGTTGTCCCATTGGGGATAGGCAGGATTTATCATTATCAACATGACACTCATATGTAGACCTACACCCCGTTCATGCAGGCTCTAGACTTACCATGGAGCCATTGGGCCGTTGTCCCAATTGGGGATGGTTAGGATTTACTCAGTTTTACTTTTTTATAGCCACTCACAGCTAACTTAGCCATTTGAAGGAGAAATGATTGAAGCCTAGAATCCTAAGATAGGATGGGGCAATTTAAGCCAGTTAAGGCTTTGTAAGTTAGAAGGAGGATTTTGAATTTAATTCTGAGCTCAATGGGAAGCCAGTGAAGGGATTCCAACACAGGGGTAATGTGTTCTCTTCTTTTAGTTCCAGTTAGTACCCTAGCCGCCGCATTTTTTTTTTTATAGTACTCTTAGCAGGCAACGAGCAGACAGTTGCAGTAGTCAAGTTTGGATGTAACAAAATCACTTTTGGCAGCATGTTTCTAATTTCAGCTATATTCCGCGGGTGGAAGTAGGATGTTTTGCATGCTTGGTTTGCTATGAATGAAAGATCTTGGTCAAATAGAGCTCTGAGGTTCCTTACCGTCGAGCTGGGAGCTACACTCCCAGGCCTTTGGGGCCTACAACAATGACCTCCGTTTTATCAGGATTTTAGAGTAGATAGTTAAGAGTCATCCATGTTTTTATGTCCTTCACACAGGCAGTGAGCGATTTGATCGGTCTGTTCTGACTTCATTGATAAGTACAGCTGTGTGTCATCAGCATAGCAGTAGAAACCAATGCCATGTCTTCAAATGATAATATCCAATGGCAGCATGTAAAGAGTGAATAGGATTGGACCAAGCAGGGAGCCTTGTGGGACACCATAGGCTACTTTAAAACACATGGAGGTGGTCTGGTTTACACTTACAAGCTCGTATCGATCTGATAGGTAGGAGGTAAACCAGCTGAGAGTAGATCCTCTGATTATGGTCAATGGTATCAAATGTGGGACTGAGGTCAAGCAGGACCAGTACTGAAGCCAGTCCCTTGTCAGCAGCGAGTAGCAAATCCTTTGTGACTTCAAGTAGAGCAGTTTCAGTGCGGTAACACTTTAGATTGTGAACCGGTAACTATGGTGTAGTTATACTGTAATAAAGCTGAAATAAATATGTAATTACAATGTAATAACATGTAATAAACCATGAAAATGCAGTAATTACATAATAATATCATAGTTAAAGTGTAATTACACTGTAATAGTGTCCTTAGTCATTGTTATTATAATTTAGTTACACACTGTAAGTATGTGTAATCCAATGTAATTGCACTAGAAGGGTGGGATGCAGTGGAATGCATGGTTTTATTAATATCTTACATTAAAAATAAAGACTCCAAACATATTTAAGCACATTTTTACCCTTTTATTCCAATTACATGATTGACACACATCACAAATGAAGTGAAAATAATTGTATTTTTATAAACACATGTAATATACACCATTAAATAAAGGAACGTTTTGACAAGTGCTGCGAAGATCCAATCAAGTAATAGCAGGCTTTGCTGTAATAACATAACTACACTGGAACAACATCTTTATAAAAGTGTAATAACTCTGTAATAACATAATAACTACACTGTAACAATACTTCAATTACAGTGCAATAACACTGTAATAACATAACTACACTGTAACAACACCCCAATTAAAGTATTAATACACTAATACAACATAACTACACTGTAATAATACCTTTATTACAGTGTAATTAACATAGCATGTGGGCTTTAAATTGAAGCAGGATATTGCTGTAATATCACTCTAAGACATGAAAACTACACTGTAACAGCACCTTAATTAAAGTGTTGTTACACTATATTGACATAACTACACTGTAATAACACCTTGATTATAGTGTAATTAACATAGCATATGGGCCTTAAATTGAAGCAGGCCATTGGTGTAATAACACTCTAAGACATGAAAACTACACTAACAATACCTTCATTAAAGTAGTCTTTATCTGTAATCTGTAGTTGAAGTGTAGGACGTTTTGATCTTAGTCCAAAGATCGTCATCAGCTACTAAAGACGTAGTCTAGCTACAGTGCTAAAAATAAATCTAGGATTATTTTTGTTTGCTTCTATTAATTAACGAGAGATTGATTGGAGTGAGAACGGCGCCAATTCGTTGTACCACAGGGTGGGTGGTCTCGGCCTAATAGTCTTCAGTTTTAGTGGGGCCGCCGCATCAAGAGCAGATTTTAAGGTGGTCATGGTATTATCAACTAACACATGCAGCTGGACTGGGGGGGGGGCAGCCTCATTCAATCTAATATAATCGTCATGTTGTAGCCACATTTCGGTTAGAGCTAGGAGGTCTATATTAAGGTCATCAATTAATTCATTTAATAATAGGGATTTGGTAGAGAGTTCTGATGTTTAAGAGTCCACATTTTACATGCTGTGCTTGTTAGTTGCACAAGTGGGTATTTTTATTAAGTTTTGAGGTTTCATGCTTTGTGTGACATGTTATTTATTGGCGTTCTTTTTTCGTGGGATATGCACAGTTTTGATCTGCTTGCGGTGTTTTTCAATAGCAGGGCGGGGCTTCTCTCTGCTACTCTGCTCCTGCTGCTCAGCATGGGACCATCACAGGAGACTATCAATCATATTCACATCTAAAAAAGCACTTCCCGCTTTTGTGGGGTGGATTCCATCACTGTGAAGCCCAGGCTTTTCCTCAAAGGCACTCCAGTTGTTAATAAAGCAGACATCATTTTCGGGGCACCATCTAGCTAGCCAGCGGTTGAAGACGGGCAGCGGGGCTGAAAACACAATAGATTTGGCCAGTGGGCAGACAGCTTCCACTTGCAGCTTTAAAACTTCAGATTGGCCTCTTCTGGTGCCGTTACCACCGGCGTGGATGATGATTCTACGATATCTGTTTTTGCTCTTTTTTAAGAGGCGTAGGTTTCCTTCTATATCTACATCTCTCACAATGGAACTTCCAATAACCAGCGTCTGGTGGGTCCACTGGGAGGCATATTGTCTTGGTGGCTCGGGGGGTCACTACCATCAGAGATCTCGCTGTCATTCCCTTCATCAAGAATCTGAAATCTGTAGGGTCAATAAAAAAGTCGGGCAGCTTTGGTTCAGGATGGGACGTTTTACACTTACGTTTGCTGCCGTGTTTAGCTGTGGCAAATTCCTGCGTGCGCTGGTGGGCTAGCCATGTGAATCGCTGACCGTGTTATAGCCTGGCTATAGGTGGGGGTTTGAGAATGCAAGGAGCGGAGCTGATGTTCTAGCTCCGTGACTCTAGCTTCAAGAGAAGTCAAGACCCTACACCAGTGTTTCCCAACCAGGGCCACCTGAAGTCATTAGGGGTGCTGTGGAAATTTCCCCTGATTGGCATATAGTGGTCAGCTAGGACAATAACCAACACTAAAGCAGCACACAATCATGCTCCAAATGAGCTAAATGGAGGATTATTGATGTGTGATTATTGTGATATGATATGTGTTCATTATTTCAATACCTATACTTTTTTGTCACATTTTCGTTTAGTGGGGTGCCTTGTGATTTTTCTTTTGTAAAAAGGGTGCCTTGGCTCAAAAAGGTTGGGAAACACTGCCCTACACTTCACACAGCTTCCCCAATCGTCAAATAAATAGGGGTCCTGGCTCCACTTATGACAGCTTGAGCAGGAAAGTGAGGCAAAGCACGTGGAGGCGGATTCATCCATGATGCTTTATGCTAGCTGGCTAGGGGGTGTGTACCTATGTTCCCCGGGCCCGTTGTTCCCCCACTTCTATTGACGAGGGAACATTGACGGCGGAACATGAGTACCCTAACCCTAACCCTGACCCTAAACCTAATTATCTAAACCTAACCGTAACCCGGTAACCGTAGCACAGCAAAAACAGGTCCGGCGGGGGAACACCGGGCCCGGGGACTGGGCTGACCCCACTCTTTAGTCAGCCACAATTGTGCAAGTTCTCCCACTTAAAAAGATGAGAGAGGCCTGTAATTTCCATCATGGATACACCTCAACTATGAGAGACAATATGTGAAAAAAAAATCCAGAAAAATTATGGTGGAAAATGAATATTTGATCAATAACAAACGATAATCTCAATACTTTGTTATATACTCTTTCTTGGCAATGACAGAGATTAAATGTTTTCTGTAAGTCTTCACAAGGTTTTCACTGTTGCTGGTATTTTGGCCCATTCCTCCATGCAGATCTCCTCTAGGGCAGTGATGTTTTGGGGTTGTCGCTGGGCAACACAGAGTTTCAACTCCCTCCAAAGATTTTCTATGGGGTTGAGATCTGGAGACTGGCTAGGCCTCTCCAGGACCTTGAAATGCTTCTTAGGAAGCCACTCCTTTGTTGCCCGGGCGATGTGTTTGGGATTATTGTCATGCTGAAAGACCCAGCCACGTTTCATCTTCAATGCCTTTGCTGATGGAAGGAGGTTTTCACTCAAAATCTCACCATACATGGCCCCATTCATTATTTTCTTTACATGGATCAGTTGTCCTGGTCCATTTGCAGAAAAACAGCCCCAAAGCATGATGTTTCCACCCCCATGCTTCACAGTAGGTATGGTGTCGTTTGGATGAAACTCTCCTCCAAACACGGCGAGTTGAGTTTTTACCAAAAAGTTCTATTTTGGTTTCATCTGACCATATGACATTTTCCCAATCCTCTTCTGGATCATCCAAATGCTCTCTAGCAAACTTCAGACGGGCCTGGACGTGTACTGGCTTAAGCAGGGGGACACGTCTGGCACTGATGGTAGCCTTTATTTTGGTCCCAGCTCTCTGCAGGTCATTCACTTGGTTCCCCAGTGTGGTTCTGGGATTTTTACTCACCGTTCTTGTGATCATTTTGACCCCACGGGGTGAGTGTGGTGTTTAAAGAAATGAAGGTACACTTGTATGGTGTAATGTAACCGCCGTTCCACTAGAGGGCGCCTCATGCCTAGAGGTGCCAGGTTCATAGCAGACGTAAAATGAG
>OMNZ01077826.1:15729-25838 GCA_900303255.1 Lesueurigobius sanzi
TATTTTTATTTGACCTTTATTTAACCAAGAAAGACTCTCAGAATCTCTTTTCAGGGGAGTCCCCAGAGAATTTATTGTCATTGTCAGTGAAAGGTTTCACAAACAAGGAATTTTATTTGTTACAATCATGCAACATGAACTTGTAATAATGATACATACAAAATAAACTATAATCTATAAAAGGCATGAAAAGAGAAAATGCAAATTTAACACAAAAACAGTTACTAAGTGTTCATGAGTCTAATAGCGGAGGGGGAAAAGCTGTTCTTGTGGTGGGAGGTTCTGGTTCAGATGGAGTGTAGCCTCCTGCCTGAGGGGAGAGGGTCAAACTAGGGCTGCACTGCAATATATGGCAAAGAATATTGTATTGCAATATTAGGTGATGCAATATCCGTATAACAAAAAGCCACAAAATATCGCAAATTTACTCAAGTCTTCCATCTGACTGAGTTTTTTTTTCATTTTTTGCCAACACTCTCTAAAACCAAACATGCATGGAACTTATAAATGTGCAGAAGTTCAGGCCTTGGTTTGTTTCTGATTTAGTGTTTTTGGAGACTTTTTTTGACACAATTTGCTGAAAAATGTGTCTGACTTGAATGGAATGGTTTATTTAAGTATCACAATAATATCGTTATCGCGATATTGCATGCCCATATCGCACGTTTTTTCAATACCGTGCAGCCCTAGGTCAAACAGTTTGTGCCCAGGGTGAGAAGGGTCGGCTGTGATCCGACCTGCACGCCCCTGGGTCCTGGAGACGTGCAGGTCCTGGAGAGATGGAAGTCAGAAAAGCAAAACGCAGACACGGTGACGTCATGCAAACTCCACACAGTCCCGGATACCAGGATGTTCTGGCCATGAGGCGAGAGCACTAACCAGTGTGCAACTGTGCCACCCAAAGATAACCAAGGTATCTTATTTACAAGAATAATAACTTGAAATGAAATTCGGGCAAAAATTTAACTGTTGCACTTTTAAGTTGCTCTCCAGTGTATTGTAGCTTTTGTGATATGAATATTGCTTTACCCAGCGTTGGGGAGAATACTTTGAAATTGTATTCAGTTACAGAATACTGAATACTTGTCTTAAAATGTATTTTGTAAGGTACTCAGTTACTTTGCCCAATCAGTGTACTGCATTCTGAATACTTAGATACTTTCACCTTGATTTGCTTTATATTTTTGTATAAATATGGTGAAAGATTAAAAATATGTAGCAACACTTTTACACCAACTGTTGTCTCTCTTCTTTCTCTCTCCTCATTCTCTTCTTCCTCTCTCTCCCTCTGTCTCTCTCCTTCCTTCCTCCCTCTCTCCTTCCTCTCTCTGTCTCTTCTTTCTCTCTCCTTCCTCTCTTCTTTTTCTCTCTCCTTCCTCTCTCCCACTTTCCTTCCCTTCTCTCTGTCTCTGTCCTTCCTCTGTCTCTCATCTCTCTCTCCTTCATCTCTCTCTCCTTCCTCTCTCCCTATCTGTATTCCTTTGGTATTTGAAAAATAACTGTATTCAAAATACCCTCAATGAGAGAGTATTTGTACCTGAATACAGTTACTCAAAATGAGTATTCTGAATACATATTTTAAATACATGTATTTAGTTACTCCCCAACACTGGCTTTACCTAATATTGGAGTAATGATAATAATCTTGTACAGCCTTTACGACACACTTCTTGAAAGTACTGTTACAGTTAATCACCAAGTACTTGTCGTGTCTCAAACTTTGTCACTTTGACCAATTAAACCCATCAACTTTTTAATTTGGCCTTGGATTAAAGCTCCCGTTTTTCACCTTGAACATTCTCTCCCTGCTGGGACTTTTGGACCAATCGCGCGACAAGATCCACCTTAGGATTTTCTGTTCTTTCTTCACGATCTCACGAGGGAACATTTCACCCCAGACGACAAACTCGCTCCGATTTCTGTTCTAATTATAAAACGGAAGGTGCCGGTGCGACCCGGGATGTGCACACTGGGGACTTTGACATGTGGCAGCGCCGAGACGAGGGCCTATGCATCTTCGCTTGTACCCATCATGTCCAATATCTCCCTACACGCTTCCAGCCATCTCCTGTGTTTGAAAATGGAAGTTTAATGGTTATCGTAATCAGTGTTGACTTCGCGGATCAGGATAAAGCGCTGAAATGTGATCAGAGGGAGGGAGCTTGTGTTGTTTAGATGCAACACTGCAAAAAAAAAACATGTATCTAGATACGTTTACATGACTCACATTCAGAATGTGACTTTTTTTTCTTTTACTAGTTAAGATTTAGTTCCTCATTTGACCTAGATTTTTTCCACTTGTTCTGGGAGGTTTGTGAAAATTTTCAATACATTGTTGCTGATTTCAATAAACTTCTTTGGTAAGGAGGCAAACATTCTTCAGTCTTCATCCGTACTCTGTAGTTGAAGTGTAGGACGTTTCGATCTTAGTCCAAAGATCGTCATCAGCTCATTTGGTAAGAAAAGACAACTGAGAGTTTCCGCAGAGAAATACTCTGCATCAGTGGTTCTCAACTATTGAAAGGACCTGCCTTCAAAGCATCATGACAAGTCGCGACTCCAAAAAAATATGAATTTCAACTTTTACTTTGCAGTTTAATTTGCAGTTTGGTCATTTTATGTGTAAGTTTATCATGCTAAATCGACTTTTTTGAGCTTTTAACAGACCTGGAGCAGTATTCCACTTCATTCACGCAGTGTCGAATTAATCCTGTTTACGTCGGTCCGTTCATGTTGGCGTCTGCAGCGCTTTGTTTTCTACTTCCTGGAACAACTGCGTAATTCCTGATTGCCGAAATATGTGCGCGTTCGTTCAATTAAATGTTTAGTCAAACTGCATGCGCACAGACCCAAGCTAACAGACCCAAGCTAACAGACCCAAGCTAACAGACCCGAGCTAACAGACCCGAGCTAACAGACCCGAGCTAACAGACCCAAGCTAACAGACCCAAGCTAACAGACCCAAGCTAACAGACCCAAGCTAACAGACCCAAGCTAACAGACCCAAGCTAACAGACCCAAGCTAACAGACCCAAGCTAACAGACCCAAGCTAACAGACCCAAGCTAACAGACCCAAGCTAATAGACCCAAGCTAACAGACCCAAGCTAATAGACCCAAGCTAACAGACCCAAGCTAACCCGGGAGGTGGGACAAAAACATGCGTCTGAAGCACTTGTCAGCATAACAAGACAACAGCAGCAGTAGATACAGAGCTAATAACTTTGACTCTGGCAGACACGTCTTAATTCAGCCATATTGACGTGTGAAGCCCTTTCCAGTTCTATCATATTAATCCAAAAGCGTGACTCTTAAGCACACACCAGAACCACATGGCTACTCACTATTCTGATAACCAAATGGATGTACTTTAGCCTGAGCGCTCTGACTCGTTCCTGAACTATACACGGAACACCCCTAAGGTCATTCTTTTCACTGTAGTTATGTTTTCGGAAAGTGCAGATCCTCTCAAAGACCAGTCAGTAACAGTATAGCTAACAACTATACATTAGCTACTGACATTAGCCTAGCGCTAGTTGACATAGCTAGTGAGAGTGCGGTTAGCCTATTTACTTGTTATGAATGGACAGATAAGACTGCACAACAGAGGTGGTATGATCGCAGAACACAATAAATAGTGGTTTAAATGAATGACTAGATGACGTAGTGATACAGTCACAGTGACTAACCTGCTGATCAGGACCTTCTCAGCTTCGTGGGAGTATTCTTCAAGCTCCAGCTCCACTTTTCTCTCTACCACTGCTTCAACCAGATTCTCAATTTCAACTTTACGATGTTTTTCGACTGTTATACCTCTGTCTCGCAAATACTTCTACAATTCTGGCACTTTTCGCCGCTTGTTATCCAACATGTTTTTGTCCCACCTTCCGGGTTAGCTTTTGTTGTAAACATTGGGCCTCATTCATGAATATTTTCTTAAGAAAAAGTTCTTAAGTACAACTTAGGAGAAACTTAAGAAAAACTTAAGTCTGATTCACGAAGCGTTCTTAAGAAGACAAACTGTTCTTAAAGAGAGATGATTTTTTTTGTGCGTAAGAGTCCTCTTGACTGTTCTTTGGATTTGTTCTTCCAGAAGAGCTCTTTCAGCTAAGAACAAATTTTGTGAATGCCCAAAATGTTCTTAAGTCAGCCTTAAGAACAAATTTGTTTGTAAGTTTGTTTCGTGAATGAGGCCCGTTGAACGTGCACATATTTTGTAAATCAGGAATTGTTCAAACCCCCAAACTGTCCTCCACATTGTTAAAGCCAATAATCCAATATAGGATTCTGAGCCATTCTGTTCTGTCTCATAGCGTGGACATAGCAACTTTATTTTTACCATGCGGTTCCCACTGTTGGCTGTAGGGGGCGAGCCAGGCCAAATCAGCCCTGGTGCTACTATTGATGAACATCGTGTCATCTTCACAGAGGCATTATTTGAATTTATAAAATGTAAAATATCAATGCACAGACATCCTAATGAAAGATTTTAAGCCTGTTGTTAAGATTTATTTGTATATGTCCACTTCAACATCAACATTGAGTATTTCTTTGCAGAACTGAGTTGGTGTAAGCACTGATTATAATAAAATAAAATAAAAAATGATTAAAAGAATTAAATAATCATCAGTAATTGGGTTTGGAAATGGCTCACGACCCACTTTTCAGTTTGAGAACCGCTGCCTTAGAATCTAAGGCAGAAATGCCATGAAATGAGAGAAAAGTGATATCTTGACAAGTTAAATTTGCTTGAATTCAGAATATTTTACCATATTTTGGAGTAATTTATTCTGTAGGATGCTCTTTGAATGTATATTTTAATAATTCATCAGAACAGTCAAACTAATGCTGTCTGGGGAATGTTTTTTTTTTAACACGTTGGAGACACTGTTATGGTGAGTATTGTGCGACGGGCAGCACTGTAGCCCAAAACAAATGTCCTCTTTGGGGATTAAAAAAGTTCATCTTATCTTATTTTAATTTTGACTTGCCATAGTAAAATGATCTGCCAATGGAACAAGTATATTTGCGCTTAAATTAAGAAAAAAACTCCTTGTATACTAAAAAATAGACAATAAATCTAAATTTACTTGAAATTATATGCTTTTTGTTATATGGAGTGCAAAAATACACTTCATATATGGCAGATAATTCTACTTGGCAAGTCTAAACTATTCAAAATGAGGTGAAATATTCTGAATTCCAATCAAGATCTCACTTTTGCTGCGTGACAGTGGAACAGGTAATCTCTAATGAGTCCAAACATTCTGAAATCAAGCCATTCCAGCCCATTGATTTCTAGTTTTTGTAGAGTAGTTTGTGTTGTTCTCCTTTACGACTTGCAATGATTTGTAAGGAAACATGATTATTTTTTCCCCCTCTTGCGTTCCCGTACACAGGGGAGCCGTCTGCTACAAGAAGCCAGGGCGCTCCCTCGGCACGCATCATTAGACTTTTTTTTTTACAAGCGACAAGCAGGCTATTTGGCTGTCATTGGGATTGTTTGAAGAGAATATGTTTCTGCCGCGTACTCCGGGGAGCGGGCTGGAGCGGTGGTGGTGGTGGTGGGGGGGGGACTAGATCACCCCTGAGCACTTGACACGGCTGTTATGCATTTGTCAATATTAAGGCTAAGAGGTTGGACCGCTGCGTGTGAGTAAATTGGCGGATGGCGTTTGAATGCGCGGCCGACCTCTGACCTCGCGTGTCACTCATTCGCTAACCTTGTTTTTGCTAATTGCCGGCGTCTGCATAAGCCCCTTCAGTAAATAGGCTTAGGTTGTTAACTAGGACTCACCCCAATTAGCTTCCAGTGTCTCCGCGGCGCATGGGGCGGTCTTTGACAATTACATTACACCAAACATGCTTTTTAATATTATTGGAGCGTGCTGTTTTTAGTAAGTGATGGTTCATTTGGTCATAATGTTGCTGAAAACATTTAGACACAGATATGACAAGCATCTGTGAAACTATTGATCTTAATTACAGTGATGAATGGGCAAGATTTCTCCAAACTTGGCAACGTGAATAACATTGTCCTGTGTAAAGTGAGTGAGATGTTGAAAGGGGTAATGAAGCGCTGCTCCTCGTCTGCGTGGTGCAGGCAGCAGTAGAATGTGAAGTGGTGCGTGGCGTGGACATGATGGACTGTCAGAATGTGAGCGTGGCCTATAATGCACCATCACTGGCCCAAAGTGCAGGGTGTGTGCAGCGTTTACAATTGAAATGAGGCAGAGCCGCTGTACAGATCCTCATTATCTCATCTCCCCAAGGGCTGAGGGCAGCGCTACAGTCCAACATGGGAGACAAGTGCGTCCTGCTCCTCTCAAAGCTCCAACAGTCTCCAAAAGGCCCCTGCGACTAACGGAGCTGTGCGATTCTGCTTCATTTGTCTGCTTCACCATGGGCGAAAGGAAAGAT
The DNA here is from genome assembly GCA_900303255.1 of Lesueurigobius sanzi. NCBI lineage: Eukaryota > Metazoa > Chordata > Actinopteri > Gobiiformes > Gobiidae > Lesueurigobius > Lesueurigobius sanzi. The sequence goes on from OMNZ01077826.1 coordinate 22,149, forward strand.
GGCGGCGGGTCACATGTGATCCAGAGGAGATGGTGAGAGGATGGCAGGCGCTCTGCAGCTCTGCTGTGTCCAACACGATCTGCATCAGTGCAGCTGATGCCGAGCCCCTGGCGCTCTTTAGATAGTTTGACTACATCAAGCGCTTCCAGACGCCTCGCACTGGTGCGATTAGAGCCTGCTGCAGATGAAAGGTGCTCGGTGTATTTTTAAAATTGTTGATTTTCCGTGTAATGATAGCTTGTGCAATTAAGCAGTGGCTCCGGGCTCTGCATGTCCTTGTGAGGAAAAATCTCAATTATTTGTGTGAGTGTGTAATGGAGGCTGAACATGTGTGTTTCTGAGCGCTCCACATTAACTCATGGATTTTAATTAAATGGAATACTCTACATGCTAATGCATGCTTGATATACATGACATATGCTGACCTGCAGTCCATATTTTTATTCAATTAGACTTTTAACTTGCTGCTATTAATTTTAACAAGATGGTAATTCAGTTGGAAGCTGCTTTTTAGTTGAAAAAGCAAAGCAGATATGATAAAAACACAGACATTATGCCCAAATTCTGAAAGGGCTGCAAAGCGCCCATCTCTTATTGACTGTGGTGCACTCGCCTGACAGCTAATGTTTCCTCTTGGATTGAAGCATAAGCTGTGTTTGCTTTGTTTGCACAGATTACAGTCAGGACATAATGACAGGACATTTATGCTGTGTGTAAATAGGTGCCCGGCTGCACATGTTTCTATGGGCTCATAGAGAGGGGGGCGTGGGGAGATGTAACCTGTAGGGCAGATTGTGAAAGGGGCCAGATCTGCCATGAGAGTAATTGTGCTGTTCCCTGACATTCACTTGTGCTAAATGTAATCACTTTGAATAATGTCAGTGACATGTTGTGAAGAGCTTGTGGAAGAAAAGGCTTTATGTAGGGCAGGCATCTTAGTGTGTGATCCTGACTGTCTGTGCGTTATCTTCTCTTTCATTAGAGATGAACAGCCTCCGGTCCGACTGGGGAGGGAGGCGGGAGGGGGGCAGGGGGGGGGGGGGGGAGCAGTGGGCACGGGAGGGGCGACTGTGCTGGAAGTGGTGAACAGGGTTATAAAGAGGGCTCTGGTGCGGCGCGTTGCCCAGAAGACAAAAGTGACTGATGATTAGCTTAATATTTGTTGCACAATCTAACACTGGCTGAACACTGCGGACGCTTATTGCCGGTGCCAGCCTCTTTCAGCGAACATTTCATCACACCCAACTCTCTGGCCTTGCGAAATCTCTTGTAATTTCAACCAACAACAGACAGAAAGAGAGAAAAAAGCCAAAAAGTGGAGCGCATGTTTTATCGGCGTTATGTCTGATGTGCTTTCCATACCTTGAGGCACGGCGCTGTAAAAAGAAAAAGAAAAAAAATCCAGGGTGAACTTTCGACACTTAAATGCTAAAATGCGACTGAATGGGGATGATAATAGCCGCCCTAATAGAAGCTGATCCGCGGCTATGGCTCGCAGTCTTATGTAGCGCACAACTGTAACGCGATGCGAGCGGACAGTTTGGTGGAGGAGGAGGATGAGGAAGAAGGAGGGGGTGGGGGGGGGGGGGGGGGCTAGTGAACGATAGCGCCGGACCTAACCCTCCTTTTGCACTGGCTGAGAGCGAAACTCGTCTCCTCCTGCCCCTGCTATGTATCGGGGCGGGTCGGAGGTAGAAGACGGTGAGTGGATTTGGCAGCGCGAGGATCCGGGCCAGAGGAGAGAGAGAGAGAGAGAGAGAGAGAGGCTTGAACGGTGTAAGGTTGGAGATGACCCCCAAAGACCTCCAAGGTCCACGAACGTAGCTACTGCTGCCCCGGACGGACGCAGGGACACACACACACACACACACACACACACACACACACACACACACACACACACACACACACACACAGCAAAAATGAAATGTCTGGATTGGTTTAAATTACTCAAATTCAACATATAGGTTGCGTTCATGTTATAGAATTCTATCTCAGTTGGAGGCTGACTCTAATAGTGATTGGATTCCCAAACCTGCCATATTAATCTTATGACAGAAAGACCTTGCTACTGGCCAACAGCATTGTACAATAATTATTATTTATGTTCAAGAGAAAGCTTGAACTCTTATTTGAAAGAATATTTCTATAATGTTTTTTTGGAGTGGCCTTCCTGTTTCTTGATGGATGTTGTATCTATAATTTTGTATACACTGCGTTCCAAAATATTAAGCAAGTCATGTTTTATAGCATTAAAGTTGTTTTGTCAACAAAGAACAGTGGTCTTGGCCAATCCAAAATATTAGTAAATAAAGTTAAAGTTTTAGCTTTGTTAGGAAAATATCAATTATTATGCTCTAAATGGTGTTCCAAAGTATTAGGCAACTCAAAGAAGAACAAGAAATTTATTTGCATCAATATGAGTGAAAATGATGGCCATTACCAATTGACAATATATATATACTTTTTTTTTTTTTTATGTGACTTTACCCAAACATATTGTGTAATTCACCCACATACTGTATCTTTTCCACAGTTTCAAGCCTTTAGTCCATTGAAAATCGGTCAGCTTCTTGATTTATTTTTGATCGACTTTTTGTGCCACAGCGACCACAGCCTCCAGACACTTTCTCAGAGGAGCATTTTGTTTTGTTTTTACAGGAAATCTGTCCTTTAAGCGTCGCCCGTGTGGATCTGTTTCGGGTTTAGGCTGAGGAGCGTCAAAGGTCAGCATTTCATTTTTAAGGCCTCATCTGGTTATAGGCGTGCAGCGGAGGACTCTGACGCTTGAGTCGGAGCGTTGTGGTTTTGTTGAAAGATGCAGACTCTCTGGTACAGCTTGAACTTTGTGACAGTTTTTGTTTTATGTGAATTGGCCCATGAACTACAGAGAAAGTTACCTAGTTACTAGCATAGACTTTTCAGCTCTATCTCAATAGTGGCTCATTTGACCTAGATTATTTGACTTGTTCCAGGGTGTTTCTGACTTAGTTCTGTACTTCAATACAAGCGAATATTCCCTTAGAAGCAGTCACAGATAAGTGTGTCTAATAGTCAAAACTACTTTAGACAAGATTAACATTCTGAAAGTAAGTTATTTAAGTTTTTGTACTGTACATTTTGAAGACAGTCTGGGTTTGCTCTGTTGGTTGGCTTTCAAATTGGAGACTGGAGGCGGGACAAACAAACCCATCGTGAACCAATCAGAGAAACACAGATGTGACGTAAATCCTCATTTTTTAAAAAAAGAAAAACCTTCAGAAGAGCCCGTTGTTGTGGTTTGAAGGACAAGTTCAGCTCATTCAAAACGAAAGATAAGGCCGCGCTGAAACATGGCTCCGTTGCGGCCGCCATCTTGACGCTGAAGATGGTTGGTGCATTGCTAAGTCCCGCCTCCTGTGCTGTGATTGGTCTGGTAGCGCTCTCACCAGAGTTTGTGCAATACTCATACTGTCTTCCAATGTATCTCATACACGGAGTCAGGCTGGTGACGCCAGGCTATAGGGACCAAGGGGCAAAGAGAATGAAGCTGGAACTGCCTCGGCTAAATCGAGCACTTAACCTCTTAAGCCCGAGGGTCCCCATTTTTGGGGACATGCCACTTTTAGAGACAATCCTTGTTTATTTTAGTCTGTTTTAAAAAATGTGTTCACAAAAAAAAGTGGATTTTTTGGGGGGGACTGTATTTTA
>OMNZ01077833.1:0-12282 GCA_900303255.1 Lesueurigobius sanzi
GTTTCCGCGTTACTTTTAAGCAAGACTCTTCGTACTTTTGCAATGTTACACAAATGAAAGAAAGCTGCTCTGGAGGCCTGGTTAATATGAGTTTTAAAGAAGAGGTCTTGGTCAATTATGACTCCAAGGTTTTTTACAGTAGAGCTGGGGGATATACTGACATCAATAGGGTGATGATCTGCTCAGCGAGGGTGTTCCTCAGTTTTTGGGGGCCTAGTATAATTAAGTATAAGTTTTATCAGGGTTAAGGAGAAGATAGTTAACGGTCATCCAGTTCTTAATGTCTTTTACACAAGCACTAAGCCTATTAATTTGATCCGTTTGACCAGGTTTCATTGATAAGTACAGCTGTGTGTCATCAGCATAGCAGTGAAAATTTATGTCATGATTTCTGATTATTTTACCTAGTGGCAGCATGTATAGCATGAATAAAATTGGCCCCAGCACAGACCCTTGTGGCACTCCGTAGATCACTTTAGAGGGTGGTGAGGACTGTTGATTTACATTAACAAGCTGATACCTATCCGATAAATAGGATTTAAACCAGCGGAGAGCCATTCCTCGGATGCCTACTTCACATTCTAACCTTTGCAGGAGAATGTTGTGATCGATAGTATCAAAGGCTGCACTGAGGTCTAATAGAACCAGGATTGAGACCAGTCCAGCATCAGCAGCCAACAGCAGATCATTGGTAACTATGACCAATGCAGTCTCAATGCAGTCTTATTTGTTATTTAAAAACAAATAAAAGAACTTTAAAATCAACATGAAAACGAACACGGAGCCAATGCAAAGACTTTAAATTTGGCGTGATATGCTCATATTTTTTGGTGCCGGTTAAAAGCTGAGCAGCTGCGCTTTGAACAAGCTGAAGCCGAGAGATTAGCGTATAGCTCATTCCAAAATAAAGAGCATTGCAGTAGTCGAGCCAATTTGTTATAAAAGCATGACTTCAAATCTCAAAGTTACGTTGGGACAGGACAGGTTTGGCCTTGGCCAGCTGGCACAATTGAAAAAAGGTCGACTTGACAACTGAACTAACAAGTGCCTGTTCAGCCTCACACCCAAGTTATAGCAGAGTCTTTAGAATATTGCGTCAGAGCACCAAGGTCACTATTAACAGCAGTAGACTCGCTCGGTCCAACACAATAACTTCTGTTTTCTTGTTGTTGAAATGCAGTAGTTGAGAGAAGTATGCGAGAAGTTGCTTTGCACAATAGCCATTCTCTCGTTTTAACGGCATATAGATTTATACAGTATAAGCCTATACTGAGATACAGTTGTGCTCATAAGTTCACATACCCTTTTAATCTTTTGGCCAGTAATCTTTGAATCTCTTGAGGCAGCTGTTCAAAGTCAGTACATAGTCACCCAGTCTCTGTCTCTCTCCATGCTGTAATGCTCCACACCCGCCCACACACTCACCCCCTGCACGTCACCCCAAAGCCTCCGAGCCGGGTGTGGTGCATTGCAACATGGAGAGTGACAGCGACGGTGTATTTGTGCTTTACAGTTCAAACATATGATTTAAAGGTAATATTTATATATCATGCAAACTTAATAGGAGCGTTTGCTCTGATCATAAATGTACGATCTGTGACTGAGTGTGAAGGAAACAGAGCAGGGGATCAGTGAGTTTTATTCAACATGAACATGAACTGAAGGAGGTATTTGACGAGCCGTGATCTGAGGCTGTCCTCTCCGTTCTCGCATTGTGAAGTGTCCAGCTTGACTTCAGACTTTTATCTCCGCCCTCGTTGCGCCCATTTACTCTGATCATGCAGGTGAACCGCTCCATCTCGAACGATCTGTTCTCTCGTACACTCTAGTTCCAACTCCAACTGAGCCCTTTTATATTCCATTGGAGCAGGATTGCTGACGTAGGCAGAACTTTGCTTAAGTAGACAAATACTGCCAGAGCCAATTCCAATGGATAATTTAAATTCACATGCGTTGGAGTCGTTTATCCTCAAGACTGTTTTAGCACTAAATTAAGATTTCTACTAATATGCACTAACATGTCAAAATGCTGACCAGGACATGGCTCTATGAGACACAGATTTAAACAGTTCAGGGGTTTAGTTGCTCTTTAAGGAGAGGGTCTGGTGCCAAGAGCAGATTGATAAGACACATTCTGTAACATGCCCCTCTGTAGAACATTTAAACAACTCATCATGTTGTAGTATAGTGTTAGATGTTTAAATAGTTAGTTGTGTCCAAACTCGTTCCTAACTCCCCTCACATATTTCTAACATCCTTCTTCTTCACAGGAATGAGTTTATAAACATGTTTCACAACTTGCACAAGTTTTCATGGTCAGTATCACGAGACTCTGCTGGGACCCGGGGGTCAGACTGTTCTGGGAGACAGTGAAGGTCATTGGCCACCGCAGAGAGGCACTTAACCCCTCGAGTCATGACTATAGAGACATATAGAAAAATATAACTTTGACTTAGATTATGACAGCATATTCTACTGGATGAAATGAACTCTGGTGTTGCTGTCCTAACATGTCTGTCTCCGTGGTGCTGTTGCAGTGGTGTCGTGTCCTGACCCGGGGCAGGTGGCTCACAGCCGCAGACTCCTCTCCTCTCCACACTTCAGCGTGGGCTCCAGTGTGCAGTACATGTGTGATAAAGGCTTCAGCCTACAGGGCAACAGCCTGCTGACCTGCTACAGTCGTGGGACAGGAGGGCCGCGCTGGACCCACAAGCTGCCCACATGCATAGGTACGTACAAGTATTACAAAGTCACAAGTTACTATACTCTTTATTATAGCTGTGGTGGAACATGCTTTAAAGCTGGGGCTGTGGGTGCTCTGCAAAGATACTCAGATAGACAGGATTATAAAAACTGTAAAACGCTTTGTTCAAGCCATTGCAATTCACACAAACAAAAAACACAAACTTCAGTTTCTGGAGGTTATTAATAGAGCTGAGTGATCGATACCAAGTAAATACAGGAGCCAGTATCTCCGATACCGATACTTTTGTTTATAGTGGAAATACAGTATACGTATGTGCTTGATGTGGTGGACCACACGCTGTGACCTCACCGTGGACAGTCTAGACTGTATACACATGTTCAGTGTTACGAGCTGCATCTAACTACTCACTATCACAGCGACATCGGCTCCAAGCTCAAGAGAAAGAGGGCGGAGTCACACACTACGAAGATTGTTAAGAGGGAGATGAGCCGCCGCTCGAATCAGAAGAGTCTTATCTTTCGTCAAACGCAAGAAATAGCGTGAATTAAATGGAAAAAAATATAAAGAAAACATATCAATATTAGCTCTGGTATCATACCAATACTGACTTAGGTATTGATAGTATCGATACTTGGATCGATCTGCACAGCCCTAGTTATTAAGCCGACACGCTACAGGTGAGAACAGATTTTTCCTTTAGTCGTCAATTTTGAGATTTCTAATATATTTTAATGACAAAGTAGAGTTATTTCAAGACATTTTATCGAGCCAATGAATCCCCACAACAGTATTATACTACAACAACCACTTTTACTGACATTACTGATCTGTTTAGTCCATGTGACGCACTTACTGCGACCAACATCATCAAATGGCAACATTTATGTTATAATTGTACATGGTCCCTTTTAAATTAGTAACGACTCAGCAATCCAAATATGGGCATTTCCTTTCTGGGAGACGCCAGCAGCAAAAGTCTGTGGAGATATACAAAACTTTAGAACCTAGTTTTCTCCAAAGTACACTCTTGCAAGTAAATTTCCACTTTAGAAGCGCATACAAACAACGGACTTTCCAGTCTTGTACTTAACAATATTTTGGAGGTTTGCTCACAGAGATTTGTGATTATTTAATTCCCAACCTGATTTATTGATCTTCAAACCTCAAAAAACAAGGGCAAAATTAGAAATTTAACAAATTTTTACAATTCTTCAAAGGCTAAAAGGAAATCTTTATAGCTAATATAACAACAATTAAAGCCATAAATGTGAACCCGGCTCTATCTATTATTAATATTAAAATAGAGGCAAGTTTTACACATAAAATGTCACATTTTTTAAATTAAAACATAACAGAAAAATTGCAGTACATTTTTCCTCATGTTTATGTCTGAAATAAAGTTTCAAATTGATATCCCTTTTTTTTCTCTCATGTCACCTGCAGCGTCTCGCCTTAAAGTAATTAGTTAAACATATGTCTATATGTCATTTCCATAGACCATTGCAAGTCTCTGAAGTGTAGCCCGTGTTTCCTGGAGTTCTGGCGCACGTCCAGTTTCAAAGCCTTTAATTATCGCTGAATGACCTGTCAGGAGTCTTCGGCGTGAATTCCCATGAGGCACTTCCAGATTCTAGCACCTGTCTCCTCTCCCCGACACATATTTTGTGATTTTGTGAAGTGCTGTCCCCTCTTTCCAAATGAACAGGCCTTATCTGGCTCTTTTCACTAACCTGCTTGTCTCCTCTCGAGTCATTTCTGTCGTTCGCTCAAATTAATTCCCACACAGTCGGTAAGGGCTCTATATGAAACATGCAAATGGGCTTAATGCCTCCAAGCTCGTTGGAAAAGGAAATTACTTTTTAATAAGACGGACGGAGGTTAGCGGCAGATACAATGGACTGAGAGGCAGGAGGGCAAGGAGGGGACGGAGGTCAGGTGTGGGAAAATGATTAATAACTTTACGGCACTTATTAAAAGTGTAAAAGCGGATTTTTCACGTTTGACAGACGAGATATAATAGAATCTGTGTTAACACTGCGTCAGCTATAGGAGGCTGTGATATGAATATTATTATTAATAGCCCTAAATTTGGAATTGTAAGGAACTGTATATGCAGTACTAGCTGTGGCTGCATGATATACTGTATATTTTTTTTTAAATGTATTTCTAGGAATAGTGGTGAGCAAAGTACTTAATTTCATTACTTGAGTAAAAGTACAGATACTGCTGGTTAAATATTACTCCATCCATCCATCCCACCAGTCCCTTATGGCTCCTCCTGCACCAGTCCCTTATGGCTCCTCCTGTAGATGGTGGGTCCACAGGAGGACGGCCCCACGACGCTCCTTCACCTCTGGGCGATGGAACAGTCCTTGATGGTCTCATCATAAGGAGCTTCTGAAACTCTCTTGGTCTGACGGATGTGGAGCACAGTTTGGGAGTTTGAACAATGATGTAATTGTTCCAGGAAGTAGAAAATGAAGCGCTGCAGAAGTCAACACGAATGGACCAACGCAAACAGAATGAATTCAAAAGTGTGTGAATGAAGTGAAATACTACTACAGGTCTGTTTTTGACGAGGGAACAGCGTTAAAACATTGTTTAAAGCTCCAAAAAGTTGATTTAGCATGTTTAAAATAAGAAAAAAAAACATCTTATTGCACACAAAAATTAGAAAGTAAATCTAAATTTACTTGAAATTAGACGTGTTTTGTTATTTTAAGTTCAAAATACTCGATCCATTGGCAGATTTCTTAACTTGGCATTATGATTGAGTCACAATTACTCAAAAAAGGACTATTCTGGTTTGGAGGAATTTTAACTATCAAGTGATCAGTGTTTGCCGTGTACAAAATTAATAAGCTCTTGATTAGTAATAGTGAATTAATAGTTCACCATTGTTGTGAATTGTATGAAATTGTATGTTTGTCAAATGTAGTGGAGTAAAAGTGGTAAGTTGTGAACAAAAATACTACTCAAGTAAAATACAGATCCTCCAAAGCTCTACTAAAGTACAGTACATGAGTAATTACTGTGTTACTGCCCACCACTGAATAGGAAGTTACAACAGTTTAGCCTCAAAGTTACCAAAGCACATATGTTTTTTCAATGTTTTTAATACAAAACATTGCTATATTAATGTTATTGCGATATTAAGTGGTGTCATCTGCAAACACATTCAACACAGGAAGTTCAATAGTGAAGACACAGGGAGGACAGATGGGCTGGGACTAGTTGTTCACTCTTAGACCTTCTCTTTGAACTGTACAAGCTCGTTTTGGAATACTCTGCACAGAAATGAAAAAAAAAAAAGAATCGTTTTGATGGTATTACTTCCATTCGCACATAATGTTAACAAAAGCATGTGCTGATGGTATAAAGAGTAGCCAATATAAGCTTCAGCCTATACCTTTTGGGTTAATGTAGATTATGTGAAGTACTGTATGCTGTAAATATTAGTGTATACTTACTGTATTTCCAAAATTCAACCAATAAACCAAATCAATCTAAACGTTGCAAGCCTGATGTCTCTTATGTGTACAGTATATAATATGCTGTATACACAGTGCTCAGCATAAATGAGTACACTCCCTTTGAAAAGTAACATTTTAAAAACTATTTCCGCTGACAAAGATGAAGACGACTGGGACTCAATCCTCTGCAGTGATTTGTATTTTTTATTTATTTGTAAAGGGATAATACATATTAATGAGCATTGGACATACAGTACATACAGTATGTGAGATTATAGCCCTAATTTCCATCTCCAGTCCCTTTGGCAGATTGATGTAACCTGTGCAGCACAGACAATGGTGCAACAAAACATATTTCAACCTCCTTAAAACATTGTAAAACAGAATGGAAACCTGTAACTTCTAATATTAAAGTTTAAACGCTCTATTTACAAATCCAGTGCTGGTTGGAGACCATGAGTACGTCTTTGGCCTTTCATCAGCCATTCTTAGGGCTGAATGGTGAATGATCAAAAAACCCAAGATGAGTGTTTTTGGAACAATTGCTTCAAGACTGCATGGCGTTGCAAACACTAGAGCACTACAAAGGAACATGCATGATGCCTACAGTGAAGCATGGTGGAGCCAGTGTCCTTATGTGGGGCACTGTCACCACCAGGGGGAGCTGCTGGCATCATGAGTTCACAGAAGTATTGCTTTATACTGAAAGAGAAGATGCTCCCTTGGTCGTGGCGCAGTCTCCTGATCTGAACCCAGTCAAACATCTATGAGGGATTCTGAAGAGACGAGTTGAGCATCTCTCTACAGTAACATCTCCACTCGTCCAGCAGCCAGTCTCTAGAGGTCATTGTTGAAGAATGGGAAAATATGGATATTGCTAAAGCTGGACACACACTACAGGATTTTTAGTCTTAGGAGGAGTGGCTCAATAAAAACTTTCTCTCATGGCATTATCTGTCGTGGGACTCCTCATGTGTGTGTGTGTCCTCATGTTTGTCCTTAAGTGTGTGTAGTCTGTGCACAGATTTTTAGTCTCAAAAGATTCAAAATCCTGTAGTGTGTGGCCACCTTATGTGTCACTAACTTGTTCATTTCATTCCTGAAAAAGTTGGTGCTGTCATTAACAATCATGGAGGACAATACTGTGTTTTTCTTATTTATTTGAGCTGAAAGTCCCTTTCTTCAGTGCCGTCTCAGACCCACCAGACAGACACGTGCTTTCTAAAGATAAACATTTTTTCAGTACCAATTTACTTTTGAATAGTATCTTAATTTTTTTTTTTTATCCCATACATCGTTTATCAGTACGCAGTTCATGTCATTTGATACACAAAATTACAGTTACAAAACAATATCACATACTTTACATAACTTAATGTTACAACACAACTCACATGTGCCTTGTCCAGCTTTTGTCATGGAAAAGGATGTTTTCTTTTTTTTTAAGCAGTTCATCCATTAAAGATTATTTAACAAATGATTGTTCAGAATCAACGTATCAGATGAGAATCATGTTTTATACATTCTTATAAAATGAAAGAGAGAAGTTCCTCTGTGCAGTTATTCCAGACAGAGTCTACCCCTTTAATAGAAATGCAAAAACCCATTGTATTTGTTCTAAAGTAATGTTTATTGAACATTTCTACTGAGCTCATAATGGCTCTGTCTTATATCAAAAGCATTTAGCAGCATTTCAGACAAAAGTTTGTTTTTACCTCTGATCATTATTTTTAGAGTAGGCTATGCAGCTCTACTAACAGGGCTGGGTGAAAAAAACCCATTCATCGTTATGAATCGGTTTTCCTTTGATAACCTGATATAGATTAAAAAAAATTGATCTTTTTGCCGCCGCCGACTTGAGCAAATATCTCAGTTTTTTTGCATTGGGAAGAGGAGGATTGCAGGCTTTAAAATGAGCCCAGCCATGTTCTTCTAGGCCTCTGAGTCGTGTTGAAATTTCGTGTCCAAAAGGCTAAGTTAGCGTTTTCCAAAACTGCTGACTCTGCTCTTTACACAATCGCCCAGAGATTCAAAACGGTGTAAAAATAGTTGCCTCTGTTTAAATAGAACGTGGAGGCAAATCTATGGTGTAATGGTGCAAAAAAATATATACTTTTCATTTTCTAAAAGATGCAAAAATATGTAGAATAAACACAGATGGCACATAGAAGGTCGGGTTTATAGCCTTTTATGTTTATAGAAGCAGATATTTGTGGAATAATAATTTTAAAAAGTGCATTAGTTCTTCTGAGAATGTCAACCACATCCAAGTAAAACTGGTGTTGTGTGATATCCTTCCCTGAATACCCAGCCTATCTACAATCTAAGTCATAACATTTCAAAGTTTGAAGGTTTGTGAATAAAGGATGAGTTTGCTGGTTGTAGTTAGAGAATGGGATGAGTCTTATAGCTTCTCCAGGGTAGCAATTGGTTTGGTGTTTGTTTTATAGTTATTACCCAAAATATCCATACAGTATGTTATATAGGGCATTAGTGAGTTGTATAATAAATAAACTCTCTTTATTAAGATTATTTGTTCTTTATAATATTAATATGTGACTTGCAATTAAATTTCATATTCTCTTTCTAATGGCATATTGTTGAGCATTGTGTTTACTCGATTGGGTTTACTTGATTGTCATTTTTTGGGTTTACCCTGAATGCTGTATAAATACTTTGTGTTGTGTTGTTTTGTCTTTGTGTGCAGCTGAAGCGTTTGAGTCCTGCAGTCATCCCGGGACCCCCACCTTCGGCGTGCCCAGCTCCAAGCAGCCCCTCTTCCAGCCGGGGGAGACGCTGAGGTACTCCTGCCTCAGAGGACACCAGCTGCTGGGGGAGCCCGTGCTCCACTGTGTCCCTGGGAACCCGTCTCAATGGAGCGGGCTGCCCCCTGTCTGCAAAGGTCAGCCACTGCGCCTGATATTTACTTTTTAATACATTCTTTTTGTTTATTTTTGAACTTTATAAATATATTTGTTTGGTGAGGGACCTATTGCTTTGGGGATTCTATACCACTTTTTTTTTTTACTTACTGTATTTATTGAAGTAGTTTTGTTACACAATAAAGTAAGAGCTTGAAATATGAAGAGATTGTGGTTCTTGGATATTCAGAATTATATCTTTTAGCTGTTTTTTTGGTGGCTAAATCCCAGATCTGTTCAATGGGGTCAAGTCTGGACTTTGGCTTCAGTCCCCCAGATCCAGCTCCATATTAATTTTAACTTCACCATTATAGAAACATAAAAAGATATTTTGGTAAACAGAAATACTGTTAAATGATGGCAGCAGTGGAAACCCCTTCTACGGGGGGGTGGTCTAATACATTTGTTAAGCTCTGTAAATATGAGACAAAATGTATTGCAGTTTTTTTGTGTAAAAATGGCCGAAACTAGCTATATATATTTTCAGATATAAATCAAAATAATAGATAAAGCAAGATTTAAAGGGAGTGGCCTCCTGCTGGTCACCAGAGTCAGGACTAAACATGGTCAGGCTACGTTTCAGTTTTATGCAGCTAAAATCTGAAAGAGTCCAGAAGATGTGAGACTCTGACAATAAATCCAGGCTGAAGACAGTTCTTTTTAACTGAATATGACACTGAAAGTATTTAATCTGTCCTCTTCACCTTTAATGTAATTAGTTATTGATTATATCTATGTATATTTTATTGATTGATTTTATCTGCACTTTGAATTGTCTGTGTATGAATTGTGCCTTGCCTAAATTTATGGTTTTATTTTGTTGATATATTAGTAACAAAGATGTGGCCAGAGAGGATTTGGGATTTCCTGTTTAGGTTTTCAATAAGCTAGTTATTAGTGAAATTGTATTAAACATTCAAATTCTGCCTTGTTTTTTGGGGTTCAAAACTCTATAAATCAGGCTTGGAAATGAATATTGAAAACTCCTTCTGCACCAACCTTCAACATATTGTCAGGTACTCAACTGAAGGTTTGATGGCTGTAGCTGCTGCTGAAGTGGGGATGGTGTTGCAAGAGTGTAAGAAAATGCATTTTGAGAAAGTGGCCTTTGGAGATCAAATGTTATGTATAAATCTATGGAGAAATGTTGAATCAGTGCAATTATTAAACACCTTATTGTGAAGATCTGGCCATTTATTTGCATGCCAAAGTGTTTAAAGATTGAGCTAGCTCAAATCTGAAAATTGAAAGTATTGGGCCTCATTCATGAAACAAACTTGTGCATGAATGTGTTCTTAAGGCCAACTTAAGGCATTTTGGCATTCACAAAATTTTAGTTGAAAGAGTTCTTCTGGAAGAACAAATCCTAAGAACTGTCAGGACTCTTACGCACAGAAAATCTGCAGTTTTAGAATATTATCACAGTCAAAATGGACCCAAAAACTATTTTTTCTAAAACATATTTAATTTAAAATTATATGAAAGTGATCAGAGCTGGTATAGAGCAGAGGTAGTTAGTGTAAATCAGACTTTCACAGGTAACAGCTGCAGTTCGTTAGTAGCTGAGTCACACCTGTCGTAATCAGAGAGACTTTAGACAGAATACATGAGGCTATTTACAAAAAGAGTAAAAATAGTAGCATACAAATATTAAATACTTCTAAAAGTTACTCACATGTACTCGAGTATATGTAAATGAGTACTGCTTCATGCTCTTGTCATGCCCATGAATACTTAGGGTATAGAGGGTGTGTCTTTGTATTTACATAGTGAATATCATGTAAATGTCCTGATAATGAGGGAGTGGTGTTCTTAGTGTCACCTTCATGAATTTGGGACATCTCTCTTTGAGAAGAGTTTTGTCTTCTTAAGGCATGAATCAGACCTTCTTAAGACGTGAATCAGACCTACTTAAGATGTGAATCAGACCTACTTAAGTTGTACTTAAGAACTAGCCTGGCAAGCCAGACTATAGCATGAATTGTATAGTCTTTGGTCGCACCATTGGGAAAGCTGAAGGTTGTGGGTGGAGCAAACAGTTGTCGTTCAAACTGCTTCTGCCGTGGTCAACCCTATGACCATCAGAGCAACGGAGGATCTTCCTTGTTTTGCTATCTCCACCGTCGTGCAGCAGCGTCGTCATCCTGCTAAGCCCGCCTTAACGATAAAAAAAACAAACACTGATCCACGGGCCCAGCTACGAGCAGCTCCTATGGTGCGAAGCTAGACCAACCCACCAGGCCACTACGGTGCGTCTAGTTTACGAGGCTCCTTAAGAACTATTTCTGAAGAAAATATTCATGAATGAGGCCCATTGATTGTTGGGTCGTGTCTCCCTTTAAACAGGTTGGGGTCCTTATCCAAATCCATTCTTTGATGACCCACAGCCTTTTCTCCATCTATCTGGTCATTAGGGGCATGTTTTTGTTTTGCTGTTACGCAGTGAGCTTCTGGCTGATCATGCTCGTCATCAGTGCAAAGAGACACCATGAAACCAAGTACAGCTCAATGCCACAATCATAAGCTCTGACAAAGATGTCCAAATTTCCCTGTAAAGTTTTGCAGCCTAACACAGATCTGGCACTTGTGAAAGCTTCTAAACTGCCGCTCCATTTCTCCTGCTCGCTGATCCCTTTAAACGGCCCATACTCCATTATTTAGCTCCGCCGTCTGCGCTCTCTGACAGCTTGAAAGACAATTTAACAAAACAAAGAAACAACTTAAGCCGAGAAGAGCGAGCGCATCTCAGGAAAGCCTGAAAAACACATCCGTCAAGCGAAGGGGAGAGAGAGGGGAATGGGCGGAGAGAGAGGGGGAGAGAGGGAGGGAAAGACGGGAGAGAGAGAGAGCAAGGGAGGAGCCGTGGAGGGAGGGAAAGGTGCTTTTTGTGAGGGGGGAGAGGAATGCATTTGGTGAGTTGACACTTTGGAGGTGGAGGGTGTCGCCCGTCCAGAGGCAGAAATCATACAAGAGTGGCATTTAGCCTGAGTGCAAATCGGATCACGCACCCGGAGAGAAAAGGGAGAGGGAGAGAGAGAGAGATATAGAGGGGCCAGACAGAGAGAGAGAGAGAGAGAGAGAGAGAGAGAGAGAGAGAGAGACACACACAGACAATCGAGGGGGTGACGGAGGAAGACACACAGAAGGGGGGACGGAGAGAGAGGGGAGAGAAAAAGACATC
>OMNZ01077852.1:0-16268 GCA_900303255.1 Lesueurigobius sanzi
TCACGGACACAGCCTCCCGCGTGTGGTGGACAAATACAATGAAAATAAATAAAGTGCATGAAGATTAAAACTCACTAAATCACCGAGTCAGAGGGAGCCTGGGCTTGTTTCTCTTTGCCAGTAGCTGCAATAGCTGTCCTTGTTCACGTTTTTTCCCATTTCAATCCGAACTCCAAAAGGTTATTTTAATCCGGGTGTTCAGTCTCCATGTGCCAAAGCAGTTTTGGTCCCTAAAAACTCAGTCCCTACATACGATGCAGACCAGACTTTTACCGACAAACCCAGGACTCCTGGTATTGTCTGTTAAAATGAGCTTTCTTTTTCTCTGAGGTCCGGCTCCTCCTCTGGCTATATGAGTTGGGATTTTCCCTTAGCAATAAAGCTCCCCAATGACGTTTGTTTTTACCCATTTTCGCTAGCTTGTGCTTGCGACTTTCTATCAGGACTTTTATTACATATCTACGGACAAGCTTATTGGTGTGTAAATAGGGTCAGGCGAAAATTAAATGGGAGTAATGGATGATTTTAGAGGCTGTAGAATGGGCCTGTAGTTGTTATTCCTATCGGAAGATGCGCAAATCCTACGTCCAAAATGGTAGCGCAAAGAATGTCACGTGATATTCGTGACGTCTCAGCAAATCATCTATAGAAGTCACCTGTGCAATGGCAACAAATCTAAAATCTTATGATTGTTTCCAAAAGTGGTCTCGAGGGTTGTAAACAAGCCTGCTGTTAAGGTTCACCGAGGCAGAACATTTTAGGATTTACTGTATCTAGATCTTGAGAATTGCAAACAGGGCTCCTATTTTTAGCAGTTTCATTCCAGGCAAAATCAATATGTGTGACAAGGACAATAAGTGTTATATCTGTCCGTCTGTAGAAGGCTGATGGTCATCAATCGATAATGGAGGATTTATTTAAGCAGCTAAAGGGGCATTTTTCATAATAACAATAAAAAAATGAGGATATTACATTCAGTAATAGATTTGAGGGAGAACGGTATGATTTATTTTTGATCTGGGCATGAATGACAGTGAAGGCTTAGATAAAGCATACCCTGCTTTAAGGAGTTGGAAATGCTAACTTTGTGAGTACTACATAAAATTGACAAGTGGTTGATTATTAGTGGAAAAAATCAGATATGTTTATGAGTTCATGGCATGTGCACATGCTGTTGGTCTTGTAATAATGCCATTGAGCGCCCGTGAGAGAACTATATAAAAAGATATGTAGGTAAATGAGAGAAGATGTCCACCATTAATAATAATTTTATACTGTATATATAAATACCTGAGGCCATTAGACTGTTAAATCCAGGCCCAGCCCCCAGCTCCCACCTCCACTCATAGTATAATGTATCTGTCTATATACGTTGTGTATATGTTGTTGTTATTGTGGCAGCTGGATTAGATGGTACAAAAGAAAATTTCACAGCACGTTATACTGTATGTGTCTATGTGTATGTGACGAATAAACTAAACTAAACTAATTCATAAAACAATATTATTTTTCTAGGGGAAACACTGTGTATAAATTACAGTGTGTCTGTCTCCTTCAAACATTGAATCCATTTCATATACGCTGGTTGTGAACTACAGGCACAGACACAAATAATAAAATAAGTATAAAATCATTCATGCACTGAGGGAGCAGCTATCAGCTGATGCGCACTGTTGCGCACTGTTGCGCACAGGCCACAGACAGAGGGTCGACTGTAACCAGTGCAGCTGAATCTGGGACCGAGGATTTGTACATAGCCTCCAGGAAAACAGTTTGAAACCGGATAACAGGAAAAGGGGACAGCACAAACACACATGGCCTGCACAATGGAGACGCTCGAGCAAATTTTGTGCATTATGGAAACCCATGCCGCGTTTTGCATATTCATTCAGCAGCATGAGCTGAATTTGTGCAACAAACTTTAATCATTTCAGAAAACTGAAACTCCTTTTGAAAAAGTTTTGAGCTTTTCGCTCCACTTCAGTAATGCACAATTATTTTTCCACATGTGCATATGTTTACTACATCAATCCCTTTGTGAGGAACTTTACTATGTCCATAAACTAACATTAGCTATAAAAAATATAAAAATTTGGAGAAAAAGTCCATTAGCTGCTGTGTGACTAGTGGCTCAATTAATTATGTAATAATAATAAATACATAAATAAATAATAATAGTATTTTACTTTTGAAAATATCCTTTGTTTGATTATTATTAAATGTAACCCTGCTCCCAGATGCTTTGAGGTTTTGATGACACAACCCCAGGCTCTAAACGTCCCAATAAGAATAAATGCTACAGCAGGTCAGTGCCTTCTCCAGAGCTTGAGGAAGACTTGGTCAGGATTATGACTAGGTTTTAGTCTCTATTGTGCATATTTTAGGCTGAAAGTGGAGCACCAACAGGAGAAGACGCACCTTGTCTCATGAGAGCGCTGACTCCGAACCAGAAACTGTTGAGCAAAGTGAATTTGTTCTGGATCAAAGTGGAGGACGGGTTGCACGGATGTGGGTTGTACCATTCATACGGAGTGAATCTGCAAAACAAAACATCAAGTGTGTGTCAACTCCTTCTTTTTATACCATGCATCCTACAGCTAATAATATGGCTATGAGCCTATATTGTTGTTGTATATGCGGTGTTTGTATTAAATATATACATGACCCATTTAGTCAGCCTCTATCATACTTTGAATGAGTGATGATTCAACCAATCAAAGAGAACGACTCTGAGATGAGGCTAATAGATTTAGTTAAAACTCTTGTATTTAGCTAAACCTTCTCCATAATTTCAGATGCAGCACACAGTCTTAGCGCAGGGAGAATAACAACAACAAAAAAAAAGAACTAATCTGGACGCGCTGTGCCTCCACTTGTTCACCAGCCTAATTCACACTTCCTGGTTCACCTTGATTTGCATTTTGATTTCTGTTTCACTTAAGACGGAGCCGGCGGCAGGAAGTCAGCAGTGGTCCGGGCTGAGGAGGTGATGAGGGAGTTAACGCCGTCGCTGGGCTGTGTATTAATCACTGAATAAAAAAGTACTCCTGGGACTGACAGGCTGCTAAACCCGTATGTCTGGTGATTTTAATAGACGTGCTGCGGGGAAAAAAAAGGATTTACCAAATTGTGCACATGCCACTTATTCCAATCTGCCACTGACTCAGAGGGGAAATGTATGCAGAGTATTTCTAGGGAAGTTAATGTTCGGATGGATTTTGAGAGTACATGTAGTCCTCTGTAAGTGAATATGATGGAGATATAGTTTAGCATTTAGCATAGCAGGTCTATTCAAATGTGAGTATATCAATGCCCAATCTGTATTTTATCTGAGATGATAAATAACATTTTAAATAGGATTGTGCTGTTTGATTAAATATTGGTTCTACATGTCCAAGCTGACGTCCACTGACATCATAGAAAACAATTTTGAAATGCTTTTTCTTCTTTTTTCTGGTTAGATATTGGTGTTCTGTGGCACAAAAAAGCTTGACAAATACTGTGCCATTTTAGTCCCCGCACATAGCTTTTACGTCCCTGCCCTTATCCCCTTCTCTGATCCCCTGTCCCTTCTCCTGTTCGTCTTTCATCATGTGCATTGATCCGTGTTGTGCGCCGCACCTGGCGATGATAAAGAGCACACAGCTGACCCCGGTGCAGGCCAGCAACACATACATCCAAATGTCCGGAGACAGCGGGTTGAGGAAGGAGAAAACGCCCGGGTTGGTCCCGTTGGGTTTTCGGTACAGAATACTGATGCCTAAGGTCATGAAAGGCTTCGAGAAGTCTATTACTTTCTCGCGCACATATGTGATGGTCAGAGGTGCCACGGCAAGGTCGGCCACCTGAGGAAGTCAAAGCAGAGGAAATGTGGGGTTATGATTTCTGGTGCACATACCAATGCTTGAAAATGACGTTACATTAAGAAGGAGCTTACGTGGTCGATGAGTTCCCGCACCATCCCGTTCCACTCCCCTTTATCGTTTTGCGCCCCGTATTTCCCATCAGCCACCAGTCTCACTTCATACGTGAAGCCTAAGATGTTGGACAGCTCCTTGAGAAGATCCAGACAGTAGCCTTCAAATTTGTCGTTGCCCGCAAGCTCTTTTTCCGACTTCTTCATCATCACATATGGATTTTCCTGTTTGAAACAACAGCAACTTTGTTCAAATGTATTTATTACACAGCACCTTTCTGGACACTCAAAGACGCTTCACATCGCATTATTCCTGGTGCCCGACTTGATTTGGAGCTGCTTGTTGTTTGGGGGGAGTTGCATCTGTGGCTTGAGTTGCTTGAACCATGGGGACTACTTTACTACTGTATTTTGTTTGAGTGGTATGTTGTAAGTGGTATACTTCTGTGACTATTTACTTTTGTAATGAGTTGCCCCCAACACTGTATATGTACATGAATGTATATCTATTTAAAATTTTCATTATAAGTAGCTACCAATTCTTGTGTTTTTTCCCCCCCTTTCTTTCCTTTTGTTGTTGTTGTACCTTTTCATCATTATGATTATTGTGCACTTGTATTAACTGGGTGTAAAAAAAAAAAAAAAAGTGGGATCGTAAGAATGCAATTGAACGAAATAGACACAATAAAGTATATATACAAAAAATACGTGGCATTATTCATTCACTCCATACATAAGCTTCTATTGTAGCCACAGCTGCCCTGAGGTAGACTGCCGGAAGTGAGGACGTTAACCTGCGTCATCAGCCCCTTCGACCATCACCAACCACTCACTCTTTCGTCACATTCAGGCAAGGTGGGAGGAGCGTTTTGCCCAAATACACACAGACAGTGCACCTTCGACCTCCCCATCGTGTGGCGGCCTGCTTTACCACCGGCGCCATTTACAACCACAGCTGCCCAAAGTGAAGTGCTTCATAAAAATTAATGATGATGATGTAACAGTGCCATTTCTAGACCCATCATGTAACTGACCACGCTTTGTAATGAGAGAAATGACTAAACTCATGTTAATTATCAAATGCACAGTTCAAATTAACAAATTACTTCTCAAGCAAATGGTTTTATGTAGCCCAGCATGTCTGACATCGAAACAGAGAGCAGGATTTGACCTTTGTTCAGGAAACATCTTTACTTGTATGGTAAGCATTGTGGACCAAATGGCAAGGCTAGTCTCTGTGAGCAAGCCAGAAAAGAAGCGAGTAAGTCGTTTGGATGAGAGGTGAAAAGTTCAATTCCAATACAATTCCTTTTTTGAAAACCCTCTCTCCTGTACGGCTGTGAGATTACACAAACATATTGCTAGTCTCAGAGTATTTTAAGGGAAAATGCTTCTGAAACTCTCATACAGATGATTTAGGAGAGATGTCTTTTGTTTATAACTAACTGCTGAGGACAGAGCAGAACAACTACACTGCAAACATTACATCTTGTTAAGTTAAAATTACTCAAATTAAGTGTATTTGGCCTTAATTTGAGTAATTCTGAAGTAAAATTATCCAACTATTTTTGCACTGACTTAAATTAAGAAAAAATTTAAAAGAAAAGATTTATTATCTAATTTTAAGTTCAAAAAGTTGTTTTTTCTTAATTTAAGTGCAAAAATATTTCCATTGGCAGATCATTTTACGTGGCAAGTCAAAATGAATCAAAAATGTAACTCGTCAAGAGATCACTTTTTGCAGAGTAAAGATGCTTGCTGTTGTTTGTGAATGAAAACAAATCTCGATTTGGCCAAAACATGACGTAGGCAATCATTCTACGAGGCTGACAATATTCTGATTCATTAATAGTTTAGCTCACGGACTATTGTAAAAGTTGCACTGTCGAAAAACTGTGGGAGAAACGGAGCTCTCATCGTACATTCAACCTCCTCCGTCTATAAGTTCCCAAGAGCGCACTTCCTTTCTGTCCTCTCCCCATGCCTCAAGAGACTGCTCCGCTCCCCTCCTCGTGCCCTTGGTGCAACCTTGCTTCCTCACCAGGATCGTGGTGACAATGAGCGTCCTGTTGGCCAGAGAGTCTGTCACATTGTTATTCTTGTCTCGGTTACTCTCCGTCAGGTTCATCCCTCTGTATGAGTTCCACACAGCGATCTGCAAAAGGCAAACACAGCGCGTCAATCTCCATTTGGCTAAGCGGATATGACAGGCTGTTACACCGGGGCAACTATAAACACATTCACGGGGGCTGCTTTACTGGGTGCACGACCTATGGCGGTGAGGTATTAGGAAGTGAATATATCAGGTTGTACACAGAGGTGGGGAATATAATGTCGACAAGATCATATCGAGATTGTTGTTTGGAAAATATATCTTTCAGCTTTACAATATCGAGTACAGTCTATCTTAAAGTCAAGAAACGAGCAAAACGCTGCAAAAACTGCTGCTTAAAAATTAAAAATATACTTGATGTGTAATCCCTCTGAAAAGGTATAGTAATGTTTATACAATTTAACATTGACACAAAGGAAAGATGCATTGTACCAGGTTATAGCAAAAATGCTCATTTCCACCTGTAGTCCCTGGGCAGGCTGATGTTACTAGACTCATTCTAAATGTAGATAGATACATGACCGTGTCTTAAGTTACAATTTAAACAACATCATTATGTATACATATTCGTTTTTATTTATATTGCCCACCCCTAGTTGTACATAATTTACCCCATCCCCCAAGTTATAATATGAGGCCAATAACATGCTAGTTCAGATGGGACTCCCAGAATTCATCCCAAGTGGGGATGGTTCACCAAGGAGGTTGCAATGAATATTCTGGTGTGCCTTGGCAATTTCTGTAGCCTAATATGGTGCTGACTGTGATCATAAATATAGGTTCAATTGTCAAACTGGTTAAGGGTGATTTGGGGAAATAAATATGGTTAAAGGTATTTTGTACAGAAGTCTTCTGGTTTATGAGTTTGTTATAAAAAGGAGTACATTTGCTCTTCGTTTCTGATTCAGAAACAAGACAAGAATCAATAAAAGTAAGGGTAAGAAAAAGGTTTGGGTTAGTTTTACGTTATTTGTGAAGTTTCTGTGGTTGCAGTAGCGTTTGAATATCACCCACCCAGGACGAAGGGAGAGAAATGTCATTTCAACCTTTAGTCCTGAATAGTAGATTTCATTTAGTTCTCAATCAGAGCTGTGTAGCCATGGACAAATCTACTTTAGTGTTGCCTTGCTATCATCTTGCCTTTTTTTGCACAATATTCCCAAATATTAGACAGTATGTGACCACTGGCCACACAGATCCAAAGACTAACCTTAGTTTTATATAGCGCTTTTCTCACACACTCAAGAGGTGCAAAATTAGCCAGTGCTCATAAGTTTCATACCCTTTAAATATTTTGGCAATTTTTCATAGAATATGAATGATTACACAAAAATACTTTTTCCACTCAAGGTTAGTGATTGTGCGAAGCCATTACTTGTCAAAGAGCTGAGTTTCTGTTTTGGAATCATAATTGTACTGTATGTGTATGTGACTTTGCGTATTGCTGTGTTGCTGCCTCTAGGACACTCTTGTAAAATAGATTTTTAATCTCTATGACTTTTTTATTCTTAGGTTTGAATGAATTAATGAATAATGAAACAGAAACTAATGCCTCTGATCTAACGTTTACATGACCTTCAACAACTGCCAGGAAAATTGTTCAGGGGCAAAGAAAAACTCACTTCAGCTGAAATACAGGACTCTCTGACAAAATTGGACTCTCTGAAAAAAATTATGTTTGTTTCAAGATGCACAATATGTAAACTTTTGTAAATCAGGGACATTTGGCTAGTTTTCTAGACAAATACGCTTTCCATTTGAAATGACGTGTATTACAGTATTAGGGCTCTAAATCTGTCGATGTCAATGAGAGACTGGTGCGTGAAGAAAAATGTGCAAATTATTCTGCTGCTGATCCGCATTCACTGACTGTTTTACACATGAGCAAATACAAACTACAGTATGTGGTAAATGACCCACTAAGTCACACAATGAATTCACCTATTGTCTCAGGAAACATGTTTTAGTTTAATAACATTGAAATGAATGCACTACAGCTTAATATTTACTGAATACAGACGCATTGTAACTGGCATACCTAATAATGTGGCCAATAACTGAACAGCATTTCCCTATAGGGTCTTTGACAGTTGGGGACCTCTTCCTTGTATGACAAAATCCATAAAAGTGGAAAGTAGGTGCCAACATGCTGCATATTAATCATTTTTTTCTGAATCGCTGAACAGAAAAATGAAAAAGTACAAAGGTTAAGAGAGCAGACTCGCCTGACAATAGGGCTTCTTCGCTAAGCTACACTCTGCGGGATTTCACATTTCTCTGCTTTGCGTGAATAAATTTGGGCAAACTAAGGAGAAAATACTGTAATGTAAATGCACTATGATCACAGAATGCTGGCTGCTCTTTGCCCTTGGGGAAAAGTTTAGCTTAAAAGTTCATACTTAATCTGAGGTCATGTTACGACTGCGGAAAACAGAAAGTTGAACCATGATCATAGACTTTAATTTGCTCTTATTTGATTGACTGACTGACTTTTTAACATGTCAATATGTCTCGACTTTGCTCATGGTAAACCTTTAAAATTCATGCATCAGGGTTTCTTGAATTGCAAGGAACTTCCATGTCATTGAGGAAAATTATAGACTTAGTAGCCGTTATAGTCTAGGACCCTGTTCATGATTGACAAGCGGATTAACCAATGAGAGACACGCATGGGCCACACGCGTCAAAACAGACATGGCGGCTTACCCGAGTAGAATGCATGACAAAATAACACAGAAGTCACACAGAAGACTTAGAAATGGCACCATCTTCTGCCAAATGAACAGCTGATGCATAACACTTCGGTAATTACAGGTGAGTTAAAGTTAAATTATGCAGGATTACAGGAGAGAGTCTTCTGTATTTAAGTGACACCAAGCTTGTCAGAGTAAATGATGGGCTGAGAGCTGGGTCCCAGACACTCCTGCTGACCGACCAATTTAGTCCATTTAAAAACAAAAGCAGTAGAGTCACATGGCTATACCACTAGTCTAGACATCAGACGGACGGTTTTTAATTCCAAAAGCAAATACAGATTTTCTCAAAAGCCCTTTTGTCTATAGAGCTATGAAGGAATTGAATGTCTTGTCATTAAACCTACATGAAATACACCAGAAGTCTGTTTTTAAAGGACAATTGAAGAAGTACATCTCCAAGAATACAGCATGATGTCAAGTTTGTATTGTACTTTCTTCTGTTTAAACAAGTGAATTGTATTTTACATATGCCTGTTATCTGTCATATTGATAATATGTTATACATGTATGCTTTTCAAGAAGTACCTCAGGAAGACTAGCTGTCTGTAAAGTACAGCTAATGGGGATCCTAATAAACTTAACTAAACCAGACTTGACTTTTGGAGAAAGGATTGTTATATTCACTGACGGACACTGATGAGGCATGACTTGGCCAGTGGAAAGTCCTCAGCAACCAAGAGACATTCGAAATGATTAAAACATTCTTAACTATTGGGCTAAAAACTAAATGTGGTTGTAGTCCAGACAAGTTAAAGCTTCATTAACTGGACATTTCCAGATCAATCCTAACACCATTCATCCTTCCATCTTCTGCCTGTCACCGTGGGCAGGATATACAATTAGGACAAGGTCGTGGGAGTAAACGGATCCAACATGGCGTCTGTCCTCTGCAGTCGCACTTGGAACTGTGAATGAGTTTATCACCCAGGCGACATAATCCAGATAGTTATCAGATTAGGAGAGGCGGCTGGCCGCTGAATATCACCCTTTCAAATCCTGTCAGTGTTAAAGCTGCGGAGGTCAACGGGGCTCATGATAGTTCAAATAAGGGCCTAAAAATGGTACGGGATTGATCAAGTTTATGTGAGTGGAATATGGGATTGTCCTAATAATAATCCACATTGTTACCAAGTGTTTGTCTTTTTTATACTGTACATATTAGGGTGCCAAAAATACATTTAGTTTCTAATTTTCATTGCCCAACCCCGAAAAGAAAAAACGGGACAAAGTTTGGATGTATTATAATAATATTTACTGGTAGCTCAACCGTTCCAAAGTTATACACAGTAAGTATGCCTCTACTGCAGGCACAGGCAAAAAGATCTAGAAATTCACTTCCATCTAAATGAAAATATGTTTTTACGGTGAAAGTAGTTCTAAAATGCAATAATGTACTTTGGCACATAATTGGATAAGGTCAATCAATCTATTTATTTTTGTAACGCCCAATATCATAACAGAAGTCATCTCAAAGGTCGGTCTGGACAAAAACAAATCAATATCAGACATCAAGAATGATCAAATAAGTCACACACGAATGAAATGTCTCGACCAGATGTAATGTCCCGTGAATAAGTAAATCACTTAGAGTAACAAGCTTAGAGTATCCCCCATCCTTAGGCAAGAAAATGGCAAGGAAAAACCCCTAAAAAACCACATGCAAAAAAAGAGGAAACCTATATAAACCAATATACTGCTACTAGAGAGACTATTTTTTTCACAACAAGTGTAGTGAGCAGGAAATGCCTACTATAAAGTATGGCTTGTTACATTTATTCTTATTTTATTTGTTTGTTTATTTGGATGGGACAGCGCATGTTAATGAACACATATGAGAACCATGCATGTAAAGACACCACTCCGGATTGGAGCCTTGGGCTAAATTCAATCCGTTGTCCCACACGTGCACTCTCCTGATCTACTGAACATGTTTTTAGTGGTAGGGGAGACCCAGAGGAAACCTACACAGACACAGGGAGAACATGTAAACTCCACACAGTAAGGCCCCGTCCAGCCCGGGGATCGAACCCAGGACCTTCTAACGGTGAAGCACGAGCGCTAACCGCTGTGCTACCGTGCTGAAATTTGGTACCTTTGCCAGAGAATGGGAAAAAACACAGTTCGTACACAAGTACATACAGTATCTCCAGAAACTTGAAGACCAGGGACTTCTAATGAGCTAACCCACAAGCATGGCATGTGCAATCTTATTTTTGTGAGCAATGGCATTTGGGGTTCAAGGCGTAAAAAGAGGCAGACGTAAAGAGGCTAGAAATGAGGTGCAACGATTACTCAATAGTTAATCTATGAAAATATTCCAGCCCATTGAGCTACCAGAAAATATGCATAATTATTTCTATGCTGTATATATTACAGAACGATTGTACAGTTAAAAATTTCATCCATTACTTTCAGGTAAAATCCATCTGAAAAGTGTACTTTGTGCCATTGGTTGTGAAGGACTCTCAATGAAACTTTAACTTAGATAGAAGCAGATAGGACAAGTCGAGTGGAAAAAAGAGGGACTCATTTTGCTAAAACATCTATTGTAAAACATAGCATGCTTTTAACTCCTCATTACGCCCGTTTAATTCGAAAGAGCCACCCAAAAAGATAAAATGTTTTCACTTTGGAGCGGGCTAAAAGCACTCTCTATCTCCACTAAGAGTCCACTCCACAACAGACTCCATAAATCTGTCTTATCCACAGCCTCGAGATTAGGAACACGCTCAATGGGAATGGATCTAATTAACTATATTGTCCTCAATCTCACAGATAAATAGACACAAGGTGCAGTCAAGCCGTCGCCGGAGAATATTAGCTAATAATCTGCGCTGTTTGTTTTCGGGGCTTTAGAGGCAGTGATTCCCAAACTTTTCACACCAACTATTTGACCTTATAAGTCAGTGTTTATTTAGTTAAGATTTAGTCCGATAATTGTGTTTAATTTTTGTCCGATTCCTTTAAATGTAGTCGACTAAATCTGAAATAAATTGAATTGACTTTACATTTATGTTATTGCAGCGCAGTCCGACTTCTTCAGTACAGCGTCTCAGGTGTGGGAAAGCAAAAAAGCCCCCTCATCCCGGTTAACTGTCCCGGGGGGACGTTTCCGGATTTCTATAGCCTCCTTTATCTAGCGCCGATATTTGTTGTCCTCAGTGCCGATGATTTTGGCTCCATCCCAGTCCATAATGTGGTTTTCTCTTTTGCAATGGTCTGAGATAGCGGATTTGAGTTGTTACTGTTCAGCTTTTTGTTTTGTTGCTCGTGTGGCCGCTGTTTCCTCGCTGTTTCTTCTTCACACTTGTATGTTTCTTCTTCACACTTCTATTCACGCTGTTTCTTCTTCACACTTTTATGTTCTTTTTTTTCGAATACTGAACACTCTCCCTGTTTCCCCGATGTAGGTTCTACTTTGTCTTTTGGGTGAACCAATATTTGCCTCAGCTTTCTATATGGTTTGACTGGTTTGCTGATGCCCCTGACACATGGTAGTATATGACCATGGTGGTGTTCTCCTTTCTCTCTCTTGGTTTCTCTGGTTTTTGTTTTTCCCTTCTTCTCCATGACTTGTCTCCCTTTCTTTATAGCCGGTGATTTCTTTTTTATCGATTATGTTTTTGGTGCTTTTGTGATGTGTTGTTCTTCCTTTTCCTTGTCCTGTTTATCCGTAATGACTTTTGCTCTGTCGAAAAGTGTCCTTACCACGGAAAGCTTGTGCGCTGTGGGGTGAAGAAGTCGGACTGCAGATGAGGAAGACTGCAGAAAGTGAGCAATCGAAATTGTCAGGTATGCAGAAAAACCTAAACTGGTCTGAAAGGAAAGTACTTAAACAGTTTACCACTAGAAGACCAAATTAACTTTTTTGTTTAATATTCAGTTTCATGGAGCTTCTCCCACATGAACAAAGCACAGAATTGAATGAGAAACGAATTTCAATGATGTTAAGCTTTTTTGAGTCACTGCAGTTCAGATGTTTCATTGTTATTTCGTTTTTAAGAGTCGATGAAAATATCCAGATTTTAGTCATGGTTTTAGTCTCAGCGGAAATATTTGAATAAAATGAAGGCAAAATATTTGAGTCACCGAAATGAACAGTTCCAAGGACCATCAAGCATTTTTGTTAAAAATGAATTGTTTATTATTATTTTTATGCAGAGTCTTGTATCTCAATTTATTTTCATGCGTTTTTCTTGTAGGGCTATATTAAAAAGCCTCAAAGTTAGTGCATTTCTGAATATATATCATTTTATCGTCCACAGCAGACGGGCCTCCAACAACATAACCGTGCAATAAAAACTGTCAGTAAATCCCCCCGTGAGCTCGGAGTTAAATGTTATCGACAAATCCTCGAGCATGTCTTCCTCCCAATCCGAATCGCGCTCGAAAACCATTACGGCAGCGAGCAAAGCATGTTACGCAAAGGCCATGAAAGCTGTAGGGAATAATAAACTGGGATTTTCAGAAAGTCAACAACTTTTAAGAGAGCGAGCACGCTTTTGTTTTCGCCGCTTCCCCCATCCGTTACTTCAAACTCCAAGAACTAACGCCACCGCGACAAGCTGATAATTGATTTCCCATGGCTTAATAGTTGAGCACGTAAGCAGCACTTAGTATGTAGGGTTCTTGCACAGAGGGGAGGCTTTTAAGGCAAGAAAAAAACAAGCTGAATTAAAATAACTGTATAAATGGGCGGTTTTTGTGACTTGACAGCTCCTGCCTTCAAATGTACCACGCGCTGACAGCTCACACTGACTCTGCCTAAAAAAGAAAAAACTTTGACAGCAAGACACCTGAATGGATTCTCAAAGCAAAAACCAGGGCAACATAACAACATAACAATATAGTCCTATGCACGGTGTGATTTTTTTTGGATCATATACCAGTTTTGAAGAAGTTATTTTGGGTCAAGCTCTATTTTAAATGCGTTAGGTGAGACTGTTTGGCGAGACCGTCCTAGACAATGTGGCCTACATCTGCACTGGAGTGTGGAAAAGCCAAGGACGAAAGGCGGGGCAAGAACTGATTAAAAACTAGGAGTGCTAAGAACGCATTTATTTCAATGACCCTAACTTGTGAGGATACAAGGGATACAGGGATCAAGTGGTGTGTTGACTTTCGCCATGTCTTGGAAGGATCTGGCGTAAACATGAATTTATCAGGAACACTAGTGACTTCTTTATGTTGGATTGTTTTGTCCTCCCTCGCATTGGTTAGTAGACTGTTCTGTATGCACATCAAAGACATCAGTTTCTAACATCACCCATAGCATTCCTGTCTTGTTCCTTTCATTAAAGCCACACTGCTTAACATTCCAGGTTGTATGTTCCTACAGAATGTCAGAAGATGAATGTACCTGTCATATAAACAAACACGCCAGCTATACCTCTCATGCTACTAATGGTCAGCTGTGCACAGACAATACCATATTTGTGATCGGTTTTCAAAATAAAGCCTTTGGGAGAGTTTTTGTAACATACTTAGGTGATGTTTGCCTGCCTGTTGTCAAAGTAAAGCAAACCTCACCAGGTGCATCTCCATCGAAAATGCACCTGGTGAGGTCCCGCTCCCCGCAAAGTTAAGAGCCAGGACAGAGAGGCGAGTCAGCTCACACAGTCAAGATGCATGTTTGTTTGTTTTTTTAGGAATTTTCCACGATAAGAACTTCCGTAATTAAATAAAAGCATGCGTTTGATTGTATAATTTGGGTGAAATGTTACTAAGTGCAAAAGCCTTTTTTTTTCTTTTACATTCAGATTCAGTTTAATCTCTAAATGAAGAGTTCATTTGCAAAAACAGATAAGTGCCATTGACCAAGTTCAACATATGCTTGTAATTTTCTCTTTTTCGAGGTGTGTTATCAATGACCAGATCTATTTTAGTGAATCAGAAATATGAAGTCACTTGTTATGGATCAAATTGAGTCAACTTTACTTTTACTGGTGTCCCCTGTCGAGCACAGTGATACATGTCTAAAACTATATCGCATAAAATTCAAATTCAAATCTGTTTTTGCAAATGAACTCTTCAAATACTGTATATAAACTTTCACCTGGAAACAAATAAATTGCCAAATCTTCACAAAAAGGTGTTCAATTATTGCACTGATTCAACGTTTCTCCATAAAACTATAGTAAATTGTAATATTAATGACCATTTTCTTATTTTTCTCACAATGTGCCATCAACATCTCCACATTAATAGCCTCTATAGCAGGGACCTCCAAACAGTAGCTCGCCAAAGGCTTTCAACATTTCTACATACACTTGATGAGTCAAATCTTAGATGCTGAACAAAACATCTCCAAACATAAAGCATGAAGCAGTAATTTTCTTTTAATGTGTTACATTTTCATCTTGGCAGTCGTATAGGCCTAGTTTCACGTGTTTCTTTGGAGCATGAGTAGCTCACTGCCATTTCTGTTATGCAAAAGTAGCTCACGTGGTAGAAAAGGTTGGAGGCCCCCTGTTCTATAGACTCCAAACTTTACAGTCTTGTAATTAACAATATCTGAAGTGTTCAATATACAGGTGTACAGATATAATATCTGGAGTGTTCAATATTTAATGCCTTGCCTTTATTGATTTTGAACCCCAAAAAACGAGGGGAAATTTGAATTTGTTTGTTCACAAATAACAAGTTTATTCAAAAACTAAAGAAAATATCCCAAATATCAACAAAATAAAACCATACATTTAAACCTGTGTCTATCCATTATTTAGATTTCATTACTGAAAAACAGTAGCCTGGGCCAGCCCAAACTGCCTGTGACGCTTCACAAAATTTCGCGACCAAGTCAGTCTGGCCAAGATGCCCATCTCTGACATTTCAAATCTCCCCAGGAATGGGGGCCAATGAAAATGTAGCATTTCCAACGGCTCGATTGAGGCGTGGTCTGATTGGTTGAAGCTTCCCAGTAGCACACGGAGGCATTTCATAGAGGGCGGGCTTGGGAAACAGTTTTACCAGGCAACTTGGCCAGACCACAATCACAGAGCTTTGTAGTCACGACAGGCTAATAAAACAACCTTTTGTACACATAAAATGAGGGAAAACTTGCAATACATTTTTTTCACATATTTATGTCAGTAATACACAGCAGAAGTTTCATACTGATGTTGCTCAATTATTATTGTTTCCCTATTCTCACCTTAAAATCTCACATACAGTGAAGAAAGTAAGTATTTGAACACCCTGCTATTTTGCAAGTTCTCCCACTTAGAAATCATGGAGGGGTCTGAAATGTTCATGGTAGGTGCATGTCCACTGTGTGAGAGATAATCTAAAAAGAAAACTCCAGAAATCTCAATCTATGATTTTTTAACAATTTATTTGTGTGATACAGCTGAAAATAAGTATTTGAACACCTGTATATCAGCTAGAATTCTGACCCTCAAAGACCTGTTATTCTGCTTTTAAATAGTCCAACTACACTCATGCTCATTATTCTAATTTAGTAGCACCTGTTTGAGGTTCTTAG
>OMNZ01077865.1:0-11020 GCA_900303255.1 Lesueurigobius sanzi
AACACATTCGTCTATTTTCATTTTTGAAAATTTCTTTCAAAACCTGTTCTCTCCCAGAGAGTTGAGTTTGCACCAACTGAGATTCTAGAGCGTGAACGCAACCTATACACAAATAGTATTCACAAAAGAGCAGGACAGCAGAGTAATATTATATTTGTTTTAATGCAGCGACAAGTCTTTAAACAAAATTGGGAAAATATATTCTGTTGCAAACAAAACACTATAATAATGCTTTAGTTCATCAGGACTTCATGCTGGAATTCATCATGAATTAACATGAGTTTGTTTTCATGATTAAATACTTTAATGATTATGAGTAATTACGTTCATGATGATTTTTTTGTGCAAAAGATACAAAACAGGGGGAAAGAATGACACTTACGGACAGTTGGCCAACTGTCTTACGGATGATGATGACGAGCGCGCAGTGTGCGCTTCGTTGAAACGTTTCCGAAAATGTATAATTTGTCGTTTTCATGCAAAAGGCTATATTGTTTTCGCTAAAAATATTATTAGGCCCGAGCGCCAATATATGGCGTAAGGGCCTATTGGTATCGCAACGCAGTGCGCGGAGCTCACGAATACAGCGCGTACCGCTGTCCTCCAGGCAAACTTAAGCTCACGTGCTCAAAGACGGCGCGAAGCGCTGTCCCCCAGTCACACTCATGGTCATGTGGGGCCCATAATTGGTATCGCTGGGGAAAAATGGAAGAGTAACCCCAACTGTTTTACGGAGGATGATGACGAGTGCGCAGCACTCCGACTCATATCGATGCGTTCGTCTCATTGAAAGCTTTGCAAAAACGTATAACATGTTATAGCCGCACCAGCGGCTACATTGTTATTACATGTAAATGAATGGGGGTCTATGGCCAACTGTCTTACGGATGATGATGACGAACGCGCAAAGGTGACGTAGCTCTCAAAGACTACGTCATGGGTTCAACATTAAGGTCCCTCAGCAATTAGGAACGGTGCCTCAGCTGCGCATTTGCACCAATTTGAACCTTCCTCACTCAGCGGAAACAACGGGGGAAGTTACGTCACCAACAGCTGTTTCAAAAAGACTCCACAATCCTGAAAATACTACAATAAATACTCTTTCTTCTACTGTGCTCCATTGACTTTAAACTGATTGTCAACAGTTTTTTTTCAATAAACAGCACTTTATAAACCTCACGCAATCATTACGGACTCTATGAAGCCAGACAGAAAACAGACCATAATGAAAATCAATTTTAGACTCACTCTATCACAGATATAAAATCCACTGGACAAATATCACCAAATCTTGTCCTTTGGTTCATTATCAGAGGTTCCTATGCTAAAGGAGCATAGGAAGGCTCACTGCCCCTTTCCTTGCTCCTCCCCCGCCATGTCCTTGTCATGGCGGTTGATGACGCACGTCTGGGTCAACAATAAGGAGAGGACATTTCCTAGGCTTATTTCCCATTTTAGATGCAGCCACTGAATGTACCTGTGACATTTTAAAATGTATGCGCTAAAGTTGTAAATTTTTCAATTTTTTTTAATTTTTTTTGGTGCAACTAGGGCCCCCCTCCAGCAGAGAGGCAGCCACATGGTTCGCCTATGCCTAGGGCCAGCCTTGGAAGTGAAAAAATAAACATCACAAAAAATGTCAAATCAGGGAATACTAGATTTAAAAAAAAATCAAAAATGTCTTTCTGCGTCTGCAGGGCAATGTTTATTTTCAGCGCTGGGCCAGGTGGTTGTTATCCCCCCCATGTGATTTGTCTGAGTCTGGCGTATTGTTTGTTATGTCGTTGTGATCAGTGCCCCCCCTATTTTTTGTTTTGTTTTTGTCTTGTTCCTGTTTTTATTTTTTTTTTATTTTTTTATTGTTTATTTGGTTGGGACAGTGCATGTTAATGAACACACATGAGAATCATGCATGTAAACACACCACTCCGGATTGTAGCCTTGGGCTAATTTGCATCCGTTGTCCCACACTCATACACACAAACA
The DNA here is from genome assembly GCA_900303255.1 of Lesueurigobius sanzi. Classification (NCBI taxonomy): domain Eukaryota; kingdom Metazoa; phylum Chordata; class Actinopteri; order Gobiiformes; family Gobiidae; genus Lesueurigobius; species Lesueurigobius sanzi. The sequence continues at coordinate 1,987 of OMNZ01077865.1, forward strand.
CACTCTCATTAAAACTACAAAATAAAAAGTTTAAAATAAAAAATCTATCAAAAATGTAAATATAGTTATGTTTTAGTGAACATTCATACGTGGTTATGCATGTGATGTCTTTGCAACAGTATATTGCACACACTAATGTCGCGATATTCATATTTTAGCAATATATTGTGCAGTCCTAGGACTATTTTCTTCTGGCCTAGTTTGTCCTTTTTTAGGTTTGTTCCACCAACTTACATAAGAGCTAACATTTTCATGAAATCTAAAAATGTTTCTCTTTCCACATTTGAATACATTGAATATGTATTTTCTAGTGGAAATACATAGCAAAAACATTCAATACTTGCTAATCCATGCCTTAATATGCCATTCTACAGCATGCCATCTTTTTTCAACTGAAGTAGTTGACATTTATCTCTAATCCAAATGCTTCCGCTGCTCACTTCATAATTCATTTGCTGCTGTTTAACATAATGTGCAGTGTGTGGGATTATGAGACTACTATATAGATGGAAAATCTCCCATAATCACTTGAGCGGGGTGATTGCTTTTTTTTTATCAATAGGAGAAACCATGTTGTCTAGAGATAAGGGGAGCGTGAACCTGCGATGATGTACTGTGACAAATGTGTGGCTCCGTCTTCAAAAGGTGACTCATGGGGCTAAAAAACACCTCCACATTGATATTCAACCAAAGGACAATGATTGCTTTTTTAAATGTGCACATCCAGAACAATATTAGCCTCAGCTGCATCTCTGTGGGTGAGTGGCAACCTCCAGAGAGAAAAGAAAGTTTGCTCGGAACGTGTGGTCAAAGCAATCGGTTCTGCAAATGTTCCGCGCAGCATCCACTGTCACTATCTAACAGAGATCTTCACAGTCGCAGAGCTTCCTCTTTAGCCAAATTCTAATTGAAAGTAATGTAAAAAGATCTGCACACGTTTCTATGAATGAAAACTGAAATATGAACATGCACTGGGCTCTGTTTTGTACAAAATTACAATACATTAGCGTCAATGCACTTTATCTGTCAATAATACATTTACTCCATTTTAAACCAAATAATAAAAAAGCAGATTATTGTAGCAACATTTTCAAGGTATCTTCCCTTTAGTATTGTTGAACATGTATGTTAGATCAGGGAATATATGAAAACAAAATAACCTGCTAGTGAAAATTATAAAGCTAGTGTGTGCAAAAGGATGTAGTTGGACAGTTTGTTTGTAATTTTTATAAAAGAGTGAGCACTGAGTCAAAATTTAAATTACTCACTCCGTAAGCTACTATTGTAGCCACAACTGCCCTGGGGTAGACTGACAGAAGCCAGGCTGCCAATCTGCACCATCAGCTCCTCTGACCACCATCAACCACTCACTCTCACACACTACATTCATAGAGCGCACATGGTGGAGCAGTTCGTCTCATGATAGGAAGGTCGAGGGTTTGAATCCCGGCTCCTGCAGATGCAGCCGTTGTGTCCTTGGGCAAGACACTTGATTGTTTGATGGTGGTCGGCGAGGCCGATGGCGCAGACTGGCAGCCTCACTTCCGTCAGTCTGTCCAAGGGCACCTGTGGCTACAATAGTAGCTTACCACCATTGAGTATGGAGTGAATAAATAATGACAACAGTGTAGCGCTTTGAGAAACTTGGTAATCATGGCTTGAAACGTGCAATACTAGTGTAAGCCATTATTATTATTATAGCGTAAAGATTAACAGAATGAACAGAGCTCACCATTTGTTCCATTGCATTGCCAGAGCAAGACCCCATGTAGAGTTTTTTTTATAGATCTGTGTTCACAAGACATACTTAGACAAGTCTGATACTACTTTGACTGAATGTAATTTAATTTCAAGCCAGCACTAACAAAATGGGTTAACAAATCAAAAAAATCTGTTGCAGACGGCAACAGATCGATGAACCTTAATTCATTTACATGCTGGACTTGCTGCATCTGTTCAGCCCACTGTCATGTTGTGATGTGGAAAAGAGCAGTGCAAGACTAACTGCATTTCTATCACTTGATTTAAATGCGTTTCAAGCTTGATGTGTTCTTAACACAATCATTCAGTGCACTCGGAGAAAATTTACATAAATGTCACTGGATTGGCTAAGACAATCATCAAAAAGTCAACAAGCTTCTGTAGACATGTAGAATGCCTTTGACGAGCCACTTAGAATGGGGTAGAGAAATACTGGTAGCTCTCTTGATGATTTGAAAATCCCTGCTCTAAATCCTACACACTGCACATTCGTGCCATAGCCCTAGTAACGCTTCTCTCATGTCTTTGCCGTTTCTAGATGGCTTTGACGTCAAGCCGTTTGTGCGCGGAACTCAAGGGAGGAGTGTAAGTTTGCGGTCGCCTACTAAGTCCAAAGATCCCCTGAGTCGGGTCCTCCCTCTCCGCTGGTCGTTAGTGTCCAGGGACCGTGCTAAATCTCAACCCGAGACCCAACCCCCTGCGCAGCCTGGCGAGCTCGTGGAGTACCTCGAATCAGGGCGAAGACCGCGGTGCTCCCAGGAACCCATCGTGTCACTAGTGGCTACCCCTCCATTGAGGACCGCACATGGGAGAATGCTGGAGACGGGGCTTCATTCGCCGAATGGTAGCATTGTTAGCGCTGGTATGGACTCCCCGAGAATTCCAGAAGGGCAGAAGCGAGTTTGTATTGAAAACACGTTGAGATCTACCAAGAGATTAGATCAAGGTAGGACTTTAGACTTCCAGCTCCCAAGAGGGGTCATGTTTGAGAATGCTTTGAGCCAAAGTGCACCAGCAAGCCGAGATTCAACACTGAGAAGGAATAGGATGCAAAATGGTGGTTCTAGAGCACATAAAGACTTGCTACATATGGTCCTAGATCCCGAGGACAAGAGTGGTTTTAGTGTTCACAACAGAAACAGCCATGAAAATCTTTTGTCATTTTTTAAACCCGGATGTATTAAAAAGGACATGCCGCTGTCGCCATTTCGAAGTCATGACAGGCGGCTGAATGGAAAACCTGCGTCCACCGATCTATCCAAGCTGTCCTATTCAAACGGGATGATATACACGGACGAGCAGAAGTCCAACGGTGTTCCGAAAGGGAAGATGGTCTGCAGGAAGACAGCACTGGAGGACAATTTGGACATGGCGCGTGCACACAGCTCTTCGAACCTGCCCTTGACGTTTGGGGGGTGTGCGTCCCTACAGAGGAATGGGGACATCGGGGTGTCCGCAGGTCTGCGCACTCCCCTCACTGATAAACCTGGATACAGCACCCTGCAGTGGACGAGATACGGCAGCACGTCTCTGGGTAGGGCCCCAAGGATGGAGCACAATACTGGCAAATGTTGACAAATGCATTGTTAGCCATACACAGAAAGATAGAAATTTAATTGATTCTGATGATAGTTTTCTTTTTAGATGGTTTCCAAGAGCTGAAAATCTGTCCATCTGCTTTCACCTTTTCAGTGCTTAAACTTTCTTGACAATAAACATTAGCTTGAGCATAGTCTTTAACAGCACAGTTCAGCTTTTTGATTTTTAAAATGTATTTAGTTTTCTCACCCTGACTCACTCTCAAAGTTACTAGGAGAAAGCAACCAAAACTAATCCAGCTGGATGCCAAGTACACTGTGTGCATTAATATTAGGCAAGTTTCTTTTTTAAGCTTTAACATTATTTTTCGAACAACAGTGATCTGTCCCAAAATGCCCAGTCGATTCAGAATAATAATAAATCAAATATCTGAATATTGATGCCTGATTTTTATTGTTAACAACAATGAAAGAAGGAGCTGATGTGTACAGTACACTGTTGTGGTCCAAACACATTCCCAACATTTCTAACGCATTTCTAACATCCAATTCTTCACAGGGATGAGATTAAAAGCATGTTTCACAACTTTCAGGGTCACTATCGATGCTTCCAAAAACTAGCCTGCAAGTTCAAAGTAGAAATGCTTAATATTTACATCAGTCTTAGCATCGTCTTTTTTGACAAACCACTGCATAGTAGGCAAAGATTCTTCAGTCTTCATCTGTACGCAGTGGTTGAAGTGTCTGACGCTTCGCTCCTTATCCCAAGAACTTTGTCAGCAGTACTGAATGACCTGGAGGCTCGTGGGTTTTAAATAAAGACCAGTAGGACGGGTTTAGTTGTAAGTCCCACCTCTCTTTATTCTGAAGGCTACTCTGGATCTCGTGATAAATACTTAGTTGTCATAAACAGGGGCTAGGTTAAAGCAAAGGCCCCCTTTTATAGCAGCATCCTTTGCCCGAATCCTACCTTCTGTCATGCTAATGAGGTGGGGCCAGTGGCCAGGGCGAGACAAAGGCAAGGTAATGGGCAGTGATCAAGGTGAGTGGGGTCATTGAGGCGTAGTTTACACTGCGACAAAACGGCAACAGTCTCCAGAAAACGCAGCAGTTGTGTTCTCTCTTGATTTGCTTTCATACGAAAACTCTGAGGAGTCATGAAAACTCATTTGGCACAATGAAACTGCAGTACATGCATTTGTCCAGCAAATGGCGCTGTGTGCGTTTCACGTGCTTTTGCATGCGCTGTGAGTAGAAAGAAGAAGAAAGTTAATCACAGTTTCAACTTCCTGTAAACCTTTGGTTGTTATGTCTCTCTGGAGTGACTCTGGTGTAAAATTAAGTTATTGTAAATTATTTACAGATAGTTATTTGACTAAATATAAACGTGAGAAGCCAGAAAGCCAAATAATTATCGATCATGATGTAGCCAATCAGTGTTCAGACAGCGGCTGGGACGTCATCGTTCTTGCTTTGCGTAGTTCACAAGAGGCAGCGGGAGCCAGAGGATACGATGTGAGAACGACATGTGTTGTCGTGTGACAGACACATGCATTCGATACCAATGTACTGCTGTTTTATCGCCGTGTAAACTACGCCTGAGACAGACTTCAAAAGGCTGTCCTTTTCTCCAGGTGGGAATAGCCCTTAGGATTAAGGCCACAACAGAACAATAGTCCAAGCAGCAACACGCACATCCAAAATCTAAACCAGTGTGCTAGATTTGAAAAAGTAACTTAAGCAGCCCTTCTTCAGACTCTTCAGAAGAGTTTGTCCATTTACAACTGTGATCAAGTGTGAGGAGGGTTGTTGAGACCAAAACTGACAACTAAGTATTTATCGCTAGGTCCAGAGTAGCCTTCAGAACAAAGAAGGCTACTGGGCTTTATTTAAAACCCACGAGTGTCCAGGTCATTCAGTACCGCTGACGAAGCTCTTGGGATAAGGAGCGAAACATCCAACACAACAGAGTACAGATGAAGAGTGAAGAATCTTTGCCTATGGTGGACAACTCCTGTACGACTGAGAACCTACACAGACAAACCACTGCATATTTAATGTTCTGAAAGGACAAAACACATTTAATTTCACTTACAGGTACAGGTTCTTTAAAACCTTCTTTTAATATTGTTGCACAATTAGGGATGTGCTTATGCAGCTCAGCGAAAGGCAATAAATACTGAGCAAACAAATACAAATACCATTCTTATTTTCAATCTCAATAACACTAACAAATCCTCCTGCCATGTAATCTGTTCAGACACTTGTCAGAAGAGTATTTTCACGTTTACTGTTGAGCTACAGTCAAAATAGCGCCCAATAGTAAGATCTACTGGGCACTTGGATTTAATTCAACTGCTGAGGATGCAAGGCCATTCTTTCACATTTCAGGCCTTGACAGAAGAAGAAGAAGAATTTTATTTATATAGCGCCTTTCACAGACATAGTCACAAATCGCTTTACAGACCGGCAAGTGATCTTGACAAGAGACGGAGCTTTGTATTTCATGAAATCATAGTTTTCTTCAAAAGTGCAGACCTATCCTGTATCACTACTTGAAGAAAGTGCCCTTTAAAACTTGACAGCAGGTTTGGGAGTTGTGTTGGAGTCCATCTTCAGCTTGAAATCGTCCAACTACCTCCTCTTAAATGATACAGTCCCAAGCCACACCACCACCGCTCTTTTTGTGGTAGAGATTTATGCCCAAAACTGATCCAGCCACAAGCCCCTCCATCTGGTCCGTCCAGAGTAACTTTCATCTCATCAGCCCATAAAACCTTTGGCAAATTAGGCCTGAGACACTTTTTGGCTCGGTCTAAGCATTTAAGCTTTATTGGTTGACAGTTTTGACTTTGGCAACACCTTGTACTTTTAAGAGTGTTGCATCCTCCTGACAAGCTTTGTACATTTTAAATAACATTTCAGAGTCTGTTAGGTCTAATTTCTTGCCCATTTTGACTAATTTTGTCTGAGAGAAAGAGGCTCTATGATATTTCTGCACACCTGCGCACTTGGAATGGCTCAATCAAACAGGCTTTCAAAATCTCACAGAGGAGTGTTGGAAAAATATGAATAAAAATGACCACATGGTGACAAAACTCACCGGCCTAACTATTCTGCATGCAGTGTATTTAATTAAAACACCCTTTGTTCAACCTTTGTTCAGTGAAAGATAGCAATGTGTTCAAAAGTATTAAAGCGTAAAGAGTAGACCTTTCCTCTCGAAAGGCAAGTTATAATAATAATAGAATAGAGAACAATGGGCTTAATAGGTGTACGGTATGCTAACGTAACATATTAATTCATATATAAGTCGCACCTGAGTATAAGTCGCAGGACCAGCCAAACTATGAGGAAAAAGTGTGAATTATAGTCCGGAAAATATGGTACTTAAATGTTCAATTTATCACTGAATATACAATTGCAAGGATGCAGCATAATTAGACCTTGTTACCATCCAAATACATAATTAAGCCTTGCATTGCCATTTCTTAGTCTGTGCTCTTGCCCTGATGTGAAACATTAATATATGACTACACAACAGAGCAGTTGTTAAGGACATGTGGAAATGGAAACGAAATTATGAACAAAATATTGCAAAATTAATTAAGATATTTCTTTGGGAGGCAGTCAAATTACCTGGACAGAAGCAAGGAAACACTGAGATTCGATTAACCATCATCATGACTTTTAAATTTTTAGCAAGCGGTTTTAAGATCCATTTCATATACTGTACATTATTTAGACATTTATTTTTATTGCTGTTGAAAGAAAAAAAAAAGAAGAAAAGAGCCGTCTTCAATGCTTTGCCGGTCTCCAATCCATTCGTAACACCCACTTCCAAGATTTGCATCATAAATACAGCTAGCATTGGCCTTCAGGGTTACTAATGGACTGCTCTATCCCAAATGTAATTTTTTTCAATTACGTTGGTAAAGCTGAAACACCCTGTTTTTCGTTTCGTATATTAGTTGGTGACATTATAGTTAGATAAATTAGCCTTGGCCCTAATTCATTTTTAGCTCTCACGATCTCTCCTGCAGGCCCAGATTCTCCCTTTAAATGAATAATATTGTACAATGATGTATAATGGCCATGAGTGAGTCAGACTTCATTTTCATTCAATTAAATTATTTATTTATTTCAGGCAAAAAATAGGCACAGGGATAAAATAGATGCAATTGATTAGATTGGCTCAGGGCCGGCCCAGCCTAGTAAGCAGACTAGGCAGCTGCTTAGGGCCCGAGACCACCAGGGGGCCCCCAATAGTGCTACAGGTGTTGTGTGCCTCATAGATTTCCCTCAGATGTCTCCTCAAAATAACAACACAGCAAACAGAAGAAAAACTTACTTAAAGTTTGTATATTTGCCCTGGATTTTAGTTCATTTTATCAGTGGGGTATAAGTTATTTATTTAAATAATCTTAAACTGAGAAAACACACCGACAACATTTTACTTCAAGTAAATTAATATTGTTTTTATCTAATTTGGAGTGTGATATATATTCCTTCCTTAACTTAAGAATAAAAAACTTACCCCAGTGGTGGAAATTTTGAAATGAGTGACTCAAATCAAGGGCAAATATATAAATAAAACACATTTCTAGATTTCTTTGTGCAGTTTAGTCTTTACTTTCTTTTACAAACATTGAAGGTTGAAGGATGGGGAAATTGACTCTGTGTCTCATTTGTGGGAATATACTGTATATCCATTCGAAATTAAGTTGAAGTTGCAAGGGCCCCATGACATAATTCTGCTTAGGGCCCCGTGAACGCTTGGGCCGGCCCTGGATTGGCTGAAAGGGAGTGGGATAGAAGAAAACTTATTTAATCCCACCCCCATTACACAAACATATAAACACAATGAGCTTCTCTGCTGCTTCTGTCAGAGAAAACAGATACAATCTATCAGCAGTTTTTGGACTCTACTGATTAAGCAAATATCTTCAGAGTCAGAGCAAGGAAAAGGATACAGACAGATACGACAACTACAAATGACATGTGACATATTATAAGGAAAACGATGATTTTACATACAGGCATACTACCGTGCAGACAGCATGACATGTCAGGGATGGTTTATGTTTACATTGGATTATATACTATATACACTGCCTGGCCAGAAATAAAGTCACCACCTAGGCCTGGGCGATATGGCCAAAAAATCTTATCACGACTTTCTTTAGTTTAAATCACGATTTCGGTTTTCTCACAATTCATGTGTAAATTGTCTTTTAAAGGCGACTAAAGTCATCTGCTTCTTCTGGGGTTTAGACCTGGTGTTGTAGTGGTTTAGTCTTGGTTAAGACCTGTTTTAGTCCGAGTTTCAGTCCTTACAGAGTTTTGACATGCTTCCCTCATGGTTCAGTCCTGGTCTGTGATATTGTTCAGGTTTAGACCCATTTGGACACAGTATTCTCTTGGTTTATTTCTGATTCAGTCCTTGAGTTTGGATCTGGTTTAGTTCTGGTTTAGTCTTGGTTTAGTCCACAGTAATAATCGTTTCATTCTGTCTCAGGTTTAGTCCTTTTTAGTTTGGTCCTGGTTTAGACCTTGATTTCAGTCTCTGCTTTAGTCCAGTTTAGTTCTTGGTTTAGTCCTGGTTTGATCCAGATTCAGTCCGTGATATTGTCCGATTTTAGACCTAGTTTTCTCCTGGTTTAGATCAGATCACAATTCGATTTTTATCATGATGCCGCCCAGCCCTATCACCACCTGGATTTAACTCTTCAAAT
>OMNZ01077873.1:0-15477 GCA_900303255.1 Lesueurigobius sanzi
TATCGATATACAATATGATATGGCCCAGCCCTAGTTACAAGGACAAAAATGCAGATGTTAAAATAAGGTTTTAAAATGAATCATTTCATAAATTTTGTAAAAAACAAAAAAAAAGGTAAAAAGGTAGAAAAAAAAATCCAAAAACAAAATTGGGAACTTAAAATTGAAAATCAAATTGAATGTGGGCTTGAGTGCATCGTTACATCCCTAATCTTTTTGGAATGTCTTTCGTAGTGCGTGTTCCGGTGAGGATCTTATTGTACATGGTTTTAGTGGTATAATGTGCAAGCTCCATACAGAATGGTCCCATCTGGGAGAAGATTTGTTTCATTCAGCTGTTTTTAGAGTTCACCAGAATCCTACGTATAACAGTGTATTGTGGCAGACAAATCACATTAGACTTTAGACTTTATTGTCCCCGAGGGGAAATTCTTCTTCACGTACACAGTGCCTGTTTGACAATAGACAATAACAGACAAGAACATACAAAAGACAATACTACACTCAGCGGGGCCTGGTGTTAAGAAACGTGATGGCTGAGGGGATCAGTCTTCTTCCAAAACGAGCCCTCCTGCATCTGAGCGCCCTGTACCTCTGTCCTGAGGGCAGAGGAGTGAGGTGTTCATGGAGGGGTGTGTGGTGTCCTGTTCTATGGAGAGTGCAATGCGTCCAATGGCCCTGTTGTTGAGATCTGTGAGCATTGGTGTGGGGAGTCCTATAATTTTTGCTACGGTGTCTGTTGCCTTATAGCTGTAGCTTAATGTGTGTGCTGTGCGTGCCATTTAAAAGACTAAAAGTGTAGTCTTATCATAAACCCACACATACCAGTATATGTGACATGTCTTGGTGTCAGTAGCACTTACTCCCCACTTTAATCTCAGTAAATGTTAAGGCACAGGCTGTTATCAGCCCAAAATGCTATTTCCTGGTATATGGTGGAGAGTGGCATTTCTGTGCTCCATTTCATGACACATATCAAGACAACTTCCACTGACAGTTTCTGCTTGGCTAGCCCTGACCTTCTAAAATAAATCCAGATGTTGCCAGTGATGGACAGAAGGAAGCGGCCATGGTTTAGACTGATAGCATTACATTCAATGGAAAAACTGTGCACCCAGTAGGTTATGCATCACCACATGGAAGGCAAAAAAAAAAAAAAAAAATACAGCAATCTGATCTCCAAACTCCCTGTCGGTCGCATGCCTAATAAAATATCCACAAAAAAATAGCACAGCCAGAGCAGAAAAGTGCTTTTTCACACCCAAGCAAAAAAATAGTAATTACAAACTTGTTTCAGGTAAGGACCCCCTATTGTTAACAGCAACCATTTTGGTGCACATTTTCTCAGAAGCCTTTGGAGTGATTGTTCTTGGCTGTAAGCTGACTTAACCTCTGCCTCCCACTGAGCTGCTGTGGCACAGATCTGCTTTAATGAATGTTTTAAGTTGCACCGTTGTCACCGGAGAAATGAAATATGCTCACACAGTTGTTTGCTTTCATGATCACCTTGGCAATACGAGTCGGAGTGGGAAAGTTGTTAAAAGAGAGTCGATTAGAGTGGCTTAACGGCACAAAATACCTCGAGTGAAAACGTGTTAAATGGTTACTTCAGTTTGCTTACAGTATCTATGAAAAAAAGATATGAAAACAAAATGTATGGTTAAAATAGAATCCTGTTGTTGAGAGTACTGTATTTTCTGAATTCCTCATATGGTCAATGATAAGTTTGTGTCAGCCACAAAAGTTGCACAGCTTATTCATTCATGGCCAGTGACCAGAAGCATCTTCTCTGCCATTTTATGTTTGTGGGGTTCGGCAAGCAGGAGTAGACAGATGGTAAACACGGAGTTAACTGCCGATGGTTATTTCATCCAGGACTGGGAATGCAGCGCCAGTGCATTTTCCTTTTCCAGCACACAGTACACAACAATGGACTGCTACTGCCATGGCCTTTGAGCAACAATACGCTTGCTGAAAGTCTAAAATAGCAAGTGAGTTGTAACATAATTTGATACTGTTGACTTTTTATCAAGAATTGTGCGTCTTTCAAACTCTGAGGCACAATGTGAACTTTACCCATTTCTCCCTCAATAGCCCGGTATGTGTTTACACAGGGCTGGTGAGGTTGTTGAAAACAGCCCGCTATGTGAAATGTAAGCTGACCTGTTGACTTGGATCATGTGCTAAAAAGTACAACTTTAACTTTAATAAAGTTTCCAATTGCTCTCCAGATATTAACGCACCTCAGGGAGGCCGGGCTCTGGGAGTTGTTCTGACACCAATAACTAGTGATAACAATCCAGCCTGATCCCAGATATGACTTACGATATCTGATTTCAGTGTTTTGACTGAATGAAGAATAACCTTGAAGAAAATGGCACAGATTAAGTAAAGTTGAATGCAATGTTTTAAAATGACTAATCTCACTAGCATGAGGGCATGTTGGCTTTTGCTCACATGGGTGCATAGTAATAATAATAATAATAATAATAATAATAATAATAATGCTTTTCTTAGCTTGATTAATTTAGCCAGTATCCCCTCATACGTAGAAAGATGACTAAGAAGGGGTCATCTTTCTACGTATAGTCTAGGCTCTAACAAGCTTTTGCTTCTGCCTACTCCTTTTGGGCATCATACCTGCTCTGTATATATTTATGTATTTATTTATTTATTTATGTATTCTCTTTGGCTTTGCTTACCATGCTGATCTGTACCTCTATGTCCAACTTTGTGAAACTCAGATTCTCAAATAAAAAAACGAAACGAAATGAAAAGAAGATTTACTAGACAGTGAAAAATGAGATACAGTAGCCTAATACGATAAACAATATTCTCCACCTCCATTAAGACATTATTCCAATAACTGGCATAACTGGTCTGGTAGGGCTGAGCGATTAAAAAAAAATAATCACGATTATTTTCCCCATATTGAACAATCGAATCGAAACACGAGATTGTTCCAGCCAAATAAATATGTACCTTGATTATACAGATTGCGGGGCCGGCCCGATCCTGTTGTATTGCTACATCACTTCGAAACTGCGTGCTAACTGCTAACTTTATATATACAGGGTTTCTGCGTGGCATTGAAAAGCATTAAAAGTCATTAGAAGAAGGAGAAGAGCTTTATTTATATAGCGCCTTTCACAGACATAGTCACAAAGCACTTTACATGAGATGATTTTTCCATTCAGTCCAGTGGTAACCAGCTGCCCCTTGACGCAGACCGACAGAGGTGTGGCTGCACACATCATGCGCCAACGGACCCTCCGATCACCACCATTCACTCACCCAGACATCATTCATCCTGGCCTATTGTACATGTTTTTGGTGGTAGGGGAAACCGGGGCACCCGGAGGAAACCTATGCAGACACGGGGAGAACATGCAAACTCCACACAGAAAGGCCCCGTCCGGCCTGGGATTGAACCCGGGACCTTCTAGCTGTGAAGCGCAAGTGTGAAGCGCAAGCGCTAACCACTGCGCTACCGCGCCACCCATCAAAAAAAAATTGTGTCAAAAATAAGGCCTTAAATGTCATTAAAAAGCATTAAATAGAATTCAAACTGCCATTAAATCAAACATTCTTGGAAAATAAAGACATTGTTCAACTAGTTTTACTGCAGAAGTTTGGCAAAAATCCAAAAATAGTGTCTATACTTCTGTTTGGAAAGTTGTCAGTTGTGTCAAAATTTGTTTTCAATATGTAAATTAATATTAAATACACACCAGTTTGTGGCATTTCTGGCATTAAAAATGTAAATTTGACTTTCTGGTACCGGCATAAACCCTGATAGACAGTATATACAAATACCAAATTACATTTTTATGTCTGAACACATTATCCACCTTTATTGCAAAAACTAGCACAGCAATTTTGACAATGCCTATATATCCAGTCTGACTTTTTAAATGATCTTAAAAAACATTGTAGAGACCATGCACAAGTCCATTAATCCAACCCTTGCCTGTGACAGTTTTCAATACAAAGTGACACATGTGCTAGAACCCCCACTTACTGTACATCACCTATGGCGTGTGAAACTAACACTGGCATTGTTACAGAGCAGAAAAATGAACAAAAGGATAATGGGTGTCAGCGCTGGTGCTTAGGAGAAGTGCTGCCATGCTACAACAGGTTCTGTCAGGGCTATAAACTGCATGACGGTGGCAGTGACAGCGGTGGGGTGCACGAAATGGATCCGGCACCTTCCCCTGTGCACTTTGTTCTCCCGGGAGATGGAAGTCAGAGCGGGGGGTATCTTTACTGCTTTTAAATGGAGTCCCATAAGGCAGAAGTCCAAGGATGGCCCCTGGGAATAGTGTGAGTCAGCTGCTCGTTCTGATAAAAAGACACTGGTTTCAACAAATGTCAGTGGCAGCGCGCAGGGTTTTAGGACAGTTCGTAGATGAGGGAAATCGAGTGGCTGCAATTTAGGTGAGATGCTTTGCAGCACTGGTTCTCAAACTGTTAGGGTCCCGTTGGTGATATTTTAGGTTCTTTGTAATTCTGTCTTTTGTCCATTGCGGCAGTTCTCTGTCATTTCTCTTCTAAATATATTATGTACTGATAATACTGTATTGATGTCTGACTGCTGAGCTGAATCAATATGAAGCTTCGGAGGAATGGCCAAAAACAGGTAGACATTTTCTAATTGTGTTTTGTGTCATAAAGTGTCAGCCTTAAATCAGTGTGTACAGTGTATCAAGTCTAAGCCTAAATTGTTACTGTAATACTGCAATCAATATGTATCCTTACAGTAGAACAATCATTACTACGCGATCAACATTGAAGTTACCAGTTAACTTAGAAATTGCGAAAAAAACCACAAAAAAAAAAACGTAAACAACGACTACTTTTTCACCTCAAGGCCGTCTGTTTATTTCCATGCTCGACACATATAGAATGACGAACACCATGTAGGAGTAAACAGCATTCCTTTTTTGATCTGATGAAATTGGTAGTCTGGAAGAGTCCTGTCCTTCAGTGGCGGTGGCCCACTTTGAAAGTAAAATAGCAACTATCGGAAAAGTCGAATGCCAATACGGAACTTAATATGCATGCATATTAGTGGAGTGCGGCGCGGCACAGGCACCTGAGAGGAATGTGAAGCGGCAGGACCAGGTGCCGGCTCCTTCCCCGGGAGAGCGCAGAGAACAGAGAGGCCGTTTGAAGTCCTGCTGGATGGTCCGGGCTGATTGTGGGTGGTATGTGAAGTTGCAAGGCTTAAAAAACACATGGTGCCACCTGGGTGTCGGTGAAAAAAAAAGGCTGCTATGCAATTATCTGCACTGAGCTATTCCCGATTTATTTTCTCTATAGTTCTCCTTAGCTTTTTAATTGTATTTGAATGGTAAGGGAAAGTTGACTTTTTCGGGAAGTTTTGGAAGCTGAACTAAAAGTAGGATTTGAACTTTTCAGTACAAATAAGTTTGTGTAATTTCAGGTTAATCTTTTTTTTTTTTTTTATTCCTCTATGTTATTTTATGCCTGCAATATTTCTGCAAATCTGGAATTCAAGTCAAGTATTTCAAATGTAGCATTTCCCTTTTGTTTTATGATTTTACAGCACGTAATTAAGTTGAATATTAACAAATAAGTCGATTTGAAGGCTACATACTTCCATAATACATATATGATGAGATGGTTTGGCGTTACATGAAGATAATAATAAATTATAAAGTATTTTTTGGCAATACATTGATGAGTCTGTCACTGTATCAATGAGGATCTCTTTACAGTTGCACATGTCTTTGATGTAAATATTAATTCAGTTGTTGTTATTGCTATAGTATATTTGAATACATTAGCTATTTTAACCAAGTTGGGCTGAACAGTGGTTACTGTAAGTTATTCACTTCCATTTTGGACTACTCTCCACAGTTACACTGATGGAAATGTCACCTTGTGCCCTTAAAGTGTATATCTGTCCATAGCTCACCTGTCGGGCTGTTGAGCAGTGAGTTCATTTCTCGTCAATCTTTCAAATCTTGACTTTTTAAATGCTATCGCTGTTCGGAGCTCTCCACATGCAGCTTTCTTTCACACACTGTCGGAAGTGCAGTCCCTACTGTTACTTTGTGCATGTTGCTGGTGACCCGGCCTGGGCCGGCTCGTCTGCTTGCACCGATAACAGCTCCTGGGTGGAGGAAGATGAAACAACGGGGAAGCTGTCCGTCACAATGATAAAATTCATCACATTTCCACTACAGTAGATTTGTGGGCACGTACACACTTAATAACACACTATGGAGTGACGCACTACATGGGGATGGGCAGTCAGCCAGAGGGTCATATAGCTTTTTTCTCACAGTCTCCAACAGAGCTCCATGGACACCCATTTCTCAATTATCTACTGCTGTATTCCAGAAAGGAATGTCAGGTTACTTTGCCCCCAAAGGTTCAACCACATTTCTAGCACAGTTCTATTGCTGGATAAGATGATCTCTTTGCATTTTAAGCTTTCAATGGTGTTTAAACAACCAGTAAGCAGCGTAGATATCCCTCACATATATCCATGCTGCTTACTAAATTAGAAATAGAACATTTTGCTAATTCAAAATTTCTGTTATCATATGATATAGCAACTCTACATTCCCACATGCACATTTGCATTAGTTTGTAAAGCATTCATGAACTTTGACACTGGCACATGTTCAAGAACGTTCCCTCAACATGTAGTAAAGTATACTCATAAACAACAGCTGTCACGTCGATAGACTGATATACCATATGCCTTAGTCTATTCTGTTCTGGGATAAAGATATAACTTTAGCACCACCTCGACATGTGTTCTAAATAACATCTCAGCAGAAGTATTCATCTGTGCAGTCTTAATTATCCATATAAATTTATACCTCGATAGTAATACAGCAAAATGCACAACCTGAAATGCTGGTCTGTAGCATCTCTGTTGATAAACATTGAGCTACTGTACTGCGCTTGCGAGAAAGGCAGAGATAAGCACCCAGGGCACCAAATTACTTAAGTGATTGCACTTACGCGTCAAAGCGCTGCAAACTCTGCCTTTAAGAGCGTGTAATGGCGGTAGTTTAGCTGTTGTATTTCCAGAAAAGTGAGGTTTTAAAAGCTTAGAGAATCTCCAAATATCATTTATTTAGAGACAGAGTTGTTCAGATTCAGTGCAGTGTCACGATTCGGCTTATGTAAACGAAAGACCAACATTTGAACTGTAGACCTAAGATTTTAAAAGATGCTCCCAGAAATAAACACACCATGTGTGTGTGTGTGTGTCGGCCTGTGTTGTCTGGATGCATATATTCGCACATATTTGCAGCATTTTAACCCAATTCTGTCTCCTTGGCAGCTGCAGGGATGCCATTTTGGGTCGGCTTTTAATCTCCTATGATATGTCTTGGCAGGATTGAGCTTTTTCCCCCCTCTCTTACATGTGTGGCCTTTCACTTTGTCATGTCAGACACAAATCGGAACATCCATAAAATTTACCTGACAACTGGTGTGAGATAACCATCTGGTGTGAAGCTGCTGGTGTTTATAGCTATTAGGACGAAATGACAGCATTAGGAGGAGCTCTTTGAAGACTTGCATTGATCTTTTGTTTCCCATCACACTCTGTACTATTATGTGTGTGTGCTTTTACTTGTTTATCTTCATCACTGAAGGAATCGTAGGGGGGAGTTTTTCTAAAGGCTGGTGTGAGGATCAAGGTCCCAGTGTGTACGTGTGGGTGTGTGTGGAGGATGAATCGAGTCAAAAGAACATACATCCCAAAGATGGTCCGCGGTGCCAGTGGACGACGCGCCTGGCCCCACGCGGTTTCCCTTCATCGTGAAAGGCTCGTGGCACCACCGACCTGCGGACCGGGCTTTTGATCAATGCACCGCAGCAACTTCAGCAGAGAGCGCTTTTCACCCAGATGTCCTCTTTGTGCATGTGTTGTGGGATCACAGACCAGCGCTGTGTCTGTCTCTGCTGATGTGAGAGCTAATAGACCAAGCGGGTTTGCGCATATTAGCGTGGAGCAGATGTAATTATTGTCTGGGAAATATTATTTTGTATCAGGAGCATCTCATTTTAGTCTACTCGACGGACAGTAGGCAAGCAGTTGAGCTCTCCGCGGTAATAACAGGCAGGGAGTGTACTGTTGACCTATTGACATCTCGCTGTGGGCTTTAAAGTCACACCAGCTCTGTGGTTTAGAGGCCCTTATCTTCTCTACAAGAATGCATTAGATTGCTGGGTTTGTTTTTTCTCTTTGCGCTAGTTTGCGACTGTACTGTTGCTTATGGGATGAAAAAAAAAATACCAATGAAAAAAGAATCAGCTGTTACAACATTTACAAATAAAAATAAAGTATAAATTTAATTAGCCATTAGCGATAAGCAAACAAATAGCAAATTATGACCAAATTCTGACAAAATGGATTACTAGAAATCTGTCTGTTTATTGTTTATTGATGGTGTAATAGTTTCATTGTGACCACCTGCCATCGCAAACAATCTGAATTTTGAACTGTCATGGGTAAAGGTAGTTTAATTTCTTTAAAGAATATCTGGACATTACACAGTGTGTAGCATGAGATTACAGACGTAACTCACATAGTTTTTTTGTTTGTTTGTTGCCACATGTTTTACTTTGTTTTTGTTTTTTTCTTACAACCTAATTTTCTGCTCCAAACGACCATTATGTACTTAGAGAACATTTTTTGTTCTTACAGCTTACGGTTAACAATAAGAAACCATGAAACGGCATCCCCAAAGAGATCAATATCGTGTTAATGAGCTTCCCAGATGAAGCATTATTTTCCCCTCAAAAAAGTTCAGTGTAACTACTAAAACTACAGGTCAGCATTGTGCCATTTATCGAACTGGCCCCGGTTTGCTTCCTGCCTTCACTTTTACAAGCCAAACTCCACTAAGAGACAGACTCTGAGCTCTCAGCTTGCATTTTTACTGCCTTACAGATTTATATAGGCATTTCATCCTGGTCACCCAGACAGCGAGGAGGCTAGGGAGCTTATAAACACATCATAATCACAGCATGCTTAAAGATGCACACAACATTTTCTTTTACTTCCCTGACACCTTGGATACCCCTAATTCCGCTGCGGCACCAAGAGCCAATCAAAGTGCTTTGATGGTGGTTGCTTATTTTTTAAGGACTTTTTTTGCCCGCAGGCTTCTTTAGACCGGATAGTTCAGGGTGAAAAGGTGAAGTGCTTGGAGAGACATTCAGCAAACTGTCAGAGCTTGGTGTCAAACCCACATCACTGAAGTTGGAACTGTTCCATGGCAGCAGGCTTAGCCTCTCACTTACCGGCTGCACTGTGTTAGATACTTCAGAAAGCATACTGCTGTAAGTGTGGTCTGTTATTATAGTTCATTAAGCACTGGTAACCCCTTTTTCATTCACAGAAGATTGTAATGATGGTATGGGAAGTATTTTTTAGGATACAGTGAGATTGGGATGTGATATTTAGCAAAAATATGAATCACGTTTACTACACCTGTTTTTTTATCATCTTATTTAGTGTGCCTAAGAGATGCTTGTATAGTTTATTTACAGAAAGATGCTAAGATACATTACTATTTTTATTATTACTATTACCTGTTGTTTTCTTCTTTGATGGCACATTTCCTGACTTTTTTTGCACCTCCCCTGTGTGATCCTGTCCTAAGAGCTGTTGTGACAAGTACATTTCTCCATTGTGAGATCAATAAAGAACTCACCTTGAGAATAGTGGGAACCATTACAATAGTCTGAGCAAAATGATTTTTTTAAATGATCCAGAAAACCCATGCACCTTACCTCATTTCCAAAGCATATTTACATTTCTGTATAACTGGAACCAGAAAGCATCTCACCCACACAGCATAATTACATAGTCCCGTCTGGTAATAAATAGGTTCTAAGAAATCAGTTTTTCCATCAGTTTCTAATTTTGCTGTAGTATTCAGTGTAATGGGTACATGTCCTTCCTATTTTAATAATAATAATGGCTTATTTTTTATGAATTTATTTGGACATTGAAAGCAACATAATTGTACAGCATTATGCCATTCTGCACCATCAGTCCCTCTGACCAGAGGGGGAACATACTCCACACAGAAAGGCTTCTTACGCTTAAAGAAAATTGCATTGCATGTTTTGCATTTTTATAATAGCAGTTTAGGATACTGATATTTCTGTTGACTGCCCTCAAGTACACACTGGTCTTGTGTTCATATCAGTGTCATCAGAAAATAGAAAGGCTAGAGAGTATGTACATTTGTAGAAACCCTCTTAACAATTAGAACAAAATCAAGCTTTCCCTTTCCAAGGCTGATATTGTCCATATGATATAAGCAGAGTTCCTTCAGTGTTTCGGGGATTAGCATGCGCTTCACGTCAGAGTGCCTGACTTCACGCACATATTCTCCTTGCCTTTTTTACCTTTGTCGCAGGTGTTGTGTGGTGCATGTTTAATCAGGTTGTGTCTGCTCTCAGTGCTCTGACAGTCCTTATGTCACAGGAACATGTCTGCTCCGCTCCGACAGAAGATTCAGCATGTGACACGCCGAAAAACTGCACTTAAACCTCAGTGCTCGTGTGTGACGCCAGTCACCATCCGTCTCTGTGCGATTGGCTGCTTACAATTACTCTATATGGAGTGCATATCTGTTCCTGTTGATTGCCAAGGATAAACCTATTGCTGCTAACAAGCGTGGAGTGAGAAAGGCTGAGAAAGAAAAAGTCATTTCCCCGTCTTGTCCTCATCTCTCTGTAAACCTTGACATTTCCCACCACCGAAATGTGAAGTATTTCTTAAGTCCTTTCACGCCTCAGTAGACAAATTGGATCAACCTATCGGTTAACCTTCACAGGAAGTAGAGATAATACTTGAGCACATTTCTTAAAAAATAAAACATACACGCAAACACGCCGCAGTCTTTATTTGACAACCTTGTGTCACTACGCATCATTCACGATTAAAAGCATTGAGAAATTCCACAGCCCTAATTTTTGCCACCATCACCCATAAACCAAATGAAGCTTCATAATATTAAAAAAACATATAATTTAGCTGTCACTCCGGATGAAATGTCAAACGCAAATAAATCTGCGTGTGTGTTGCCTGGTTTATACCTTGAAAAAGCAACAAACAACAAAAAATGCAGTGTTCTAAAATAAAAGGAGCTGTTGAGGCCATAAGAGTTACGGGGCTTTAAAGAGGGAGGACAGCTAATGTTCTGTCAGCTGACAAGTGTACAAAATGCAGCCCTGTCAAATATCGCCCAAACTAGGACAAACAGGAGCATACAGCAGTCAGGGTGATAGACATACCAAATGGTTTTCTCAGCACAATGCATAAATAGCAACGCAAATAATGGTTCAATTATGTTGTTTACCGCTCTGAGCTGACAATGAAAATATTTCAAACTCTTCTATGGCAAGAAAATGGGGCAATAATAATCAGCGCTACTTGCCGAAGCTAAACAGAATAAAAACGTGTCAATTGAAAGGTTTGTTTAAAGTGGAGTTGGCAGTGTAATAGAAAGAACCACCCAGGACCTAAGAGATTTAACAACTGTCCGGATAAGTCAGAAAATAAAAGCGAAAACCTGCAATATTCAGCAACTGGCTGTATACAAATTGTTATTTAAGTTACAGCTTCCGTTTTCCCCCCAAAATATGAAATAAAAGTTCTGGGCATGGATAATCGTACCTGCACAGTTTTCAGAGTTCTTGATTCAGTTCACGCCTTAAGCCTCCACCTACATTTGGAGCACAGTCTTTCTTTGGACTCGCTCCTATGTGGCACGTTGCTGGGAGAGGTAATAAAGACCACAGAGACATTGGTTATCCGGCCAGCTGCCCTAAAAAAGAGAAAAAAAAACACACTCCGTTAGCCTCGAAATGTCTGTTCTTGCTTTCCCTTATAGCCATTCTAACCCAGGTTCCACTCTGTCTGCCCAACGCCAGAATTGGGACAGCACAACTTGTTTCTAATGGACACCGGGGGCAGGCCTTTTGGACCATCATCCCGTACAAACCGCCGCAGTGATGTTTTAGAGTGCTTTCTGTCTTCTGATTGGCTGGCGAGCTCAGTCCATCGGTTGCCCCCCAAGAGCGTGTCTCTATGACCGTTTTGAGAAGCCGAGTCACAGTCTTCCCACACTCCCTTGCCTTTGAGAGACACAGCGCGGCCATGCGTGGATGTGGGCAGATTAAATGTTCTTGTTAAAAGGCCGGACGGAGAGACAGGTCATTGGCAGCGCTCGCACATATTGATTTTGCGGATTTGCACTGTTTTTATTTAGGTTCATTGTCGACGTCTATTGCTGTGGGAAATACTGCCTCGCTGTCTAATGTCCACTGAATAAACTCGATTGTTGTAGAGTTTCTTTTTCAGGAACAGCAGGACTTAAAGTGGACATACCATGCATATACATCTTAAAACAGGCTTAAAGTCTTTCATTAGGATGTCAGTGCATTGATATATTACATTTTAGAAATTCAAATAATGTCTCTGTGAGGATTACACAGTGTTCATAAATAGTATTCACCTTATTCAGGAAGTTGCAATGGGGGCCGCCATTTTGTATTTCTGGTCAACTGCAGGTCTGACTTGAGCTGATATTGGCTTTGATTTTTGTTTTTGGTGAAACATGTAACATTTACAACAAACCTCTGTGTAAATATGTCCATCAGCTTTGGTCCTTTAGAGTTTCTCACAGACAATTAGCCAATTAGAGTCACAACAAAAAGGCAGAGATAATATCGCAAAAAAAATATTTTAGGTGACTTTTTTCATGTCGTCCATCCTCTGAAACTAAACCTGAGCCACACAAACTTTATTTACTTTAAGCTTTTTTACAAGTTTTTTGTTGATTCCCTTTTTATTTTATTCACTCTCTTCCATTGACAACAATGGAAATCTCAGCTCAGAGGAAGTGCTAATAAAAACAGGAAATGCTTTTACAACAAAAGTGGGCGGGGCAGAATAAGGTGGATTGCCAGGGCTGATGAGGATTTGGCCTGGCTCACCCCCTACAGCCAAAGAGTGGGGCTCACATGGTTTCTGTGTCCACGCTATAAGATAGAACGGCTAAGAACTGATGCGGTATTGGATTATTTGCTTTAAAAATGTGGAGGACAGTTTGGGAGTTAGAACAACGACGTGATTGTACCAGGAAGTAGAAAACGATGCGCTGCAGTAGTCAACATGAACGGACCAACACAGACAGGATTAATTCAAAACTGTGTGAACCACAACCAACCAAAATGTGAATTAGCCAAAAAAGTAAAACAAGTGTGATTGTATAGCGTTACACAATGGTACGAGTACTACAAAGGTTAGGCTTAGGGACAGTTACAATTATTCTTATAATCAAACTCAGTTGAAATCAGAATATGAATGGTTAAAATTAGGAAATTGTGAAGAAATTAAATAGGTATACTTATATCCTTTCCAAACCAAATCTAAAATATCCACAGGACCACTGGCTCTTTTTGTTTAAAATCTGTCCCTCCTATTCTTAGACTAGACATAATTATAATATGATAAATTGCAGCAGTGCTATTGAGCAGCTGTCTACTTTAATAATCTAACTTTAATGTAGAATGGCATCAGGTTGGTGGTTTACCGTTGATTGATATTTGTTTGACAACGTTTTATTTTTTTTTTAAGAAATATAACAAAATGCACATCTTTACCACAGCCTTCTACAATGTATTATTTTTGCAGTTTGTTTCAATATTCTGTCAAATGGCAATACTTTTAGACATTTTAAAAATGCACACTTGAGCTGCATATTCACAAAAAAATCTGGATTTATGATGATGAGCATTTTGGAATTAATTGAAACTGTTATGTCAACCATTTCCACATAATGAATGTAAAACAGTGTTGTTTTTGAACGTGAATAAGTACGATTAAATGTAATTACGTTGATTAATTAAAACAGTGTTTTACAAGATTTGGCAATTCATTTAGTTTATTCAAACAAAATTAAAGCTGACATTTTCTTAAACAAAACCACATTCTTTAAACATAACACTTTTTTGTCCTATTTTAAGCCTTGGATCTGAGTCCATGCTATCGGGTAACGTAGCTTTCCAGTGTGCTAACCTCTGCAGCAGTGGGGTATGGGGCGACTGAGGGAGATCTGTGTTGTCTCAATTATAGAAGAGGAGGTGTTTTCTCCCCGGGCCGTGCTGTCTCCCATCTCCATCTCCCCACCCCCTCCTTCTCTCCCTCGCTCTCAGCAGGCCCAGCTGTGGACTTTGAGCGTGGGCCGAGCCTCTCCCTGCATACTGAACAAATTAACTGACCGGCGTAGGGTCACCGTGTCACTCGGCGGGATTTCGTATTCTACCCCTCTTAAACATGCACTGTTTTATTTAGAGTTCTCCTATAAGTGCGGCCAGATGGTGCAGAGATAAAGCGTCTCTCCTGTCAGTTTGAAGTGAAATTACATCCATAATTACCTGTGTGTTGTGATTCAAGTAATCGTACACTTCAACTTATTTAAACATTGATGTTATTACAAGTCCAGTGGCCTCCCTGTTATCATTAGGCGTAATGATGATTGCACAGTTGAGAGCAATGTACAAAAACTGTTCATCTGGGAAGCTCTTCTAAAAACAGCATCCATGTTAAGTGTAAAGCTGCCAAAAATACAGTAGGTCTCTGAGTTGCCATCATGCAGACAGTACTTAAATGCTTGTTCATCAGTGCAGTTTTTTTTTTCTTCTTTTTTTTTGACAGATGAAATGACTGCCAAACATACAGTATATCACTCTTAAAACTTTGTAATGTATACAAAATGAAGCGATGATGGGTAACGGCTATATATTGTATATACAGGGGAATAAAAGTCACGCTACATTATGTGGAAAGGTGAGCTGAGTATTTGAGAAGTTATTTTCAAATACATACTGGTCAATACATGGTGTCCATAAAGTTACAAGTTAAAAAACAATAAAAAATGAATACAAAGGCAGTTGATAAGATATCATAACCAGATTTGTTTTAGGGATGTCCCAATCCGCTTTTTTTCACTTCCGATCCGATCTGATATTTTAACACTTCATGTTTGCCGATACCGATCCGATACAGTCTTTTTGTATTAATTAAATCTTTTGTTTGGGCACCATTAGTTTAATACACCTCTCTATGGGCACCGTTAGTTTAATACACCTCTATATGGGCACCATTAGTTTAATACACCTCTATATGGGCACCGTTAGTTTAATACACCTCTATATGGGCACCATTAGTTTAATACACCTCTATATGGGCACCGTTAGTTTAATGCACCTCTATATGGGCACCATTAGTTTAATACACCTCTATATGGGCACCATTAGTTTAATACACCTCTATATGGGCACCATTAGTTTAATACACCTCTATAAGGGCACCATTAGTTTAAGACACCTCTATATGGGCACCATTAGTTTAATACACCTCAATAAGGGCACCATTAGTTTAATACACCTCGATAAGGG
>OMNZ01077902.1:0-11989 GCA_900303255.1 Lesueurigobius sanzi
TTCTAACCTGAGCTTAGCTTTTACATATGTATCATGTAAAAGCTAAGCTCAGGTTAGAACATATGTAAGCATGTAAAAGCTAAACCCAGGTTAGAACATATGTAAGCATGTAAAAGCTAAGCCCAGGTTAGAACATATGTAAGCATGTAAAAGCTAAGCTCAGGTTAGAACATATGTAAGCATGTAAAAGCTAAGCCCAGGTTAGAACATATGTAAGCATGTAAAAGCTAAGCTCAGGTTAGAACATATGTAAGCATGTAAAAGCTAAGCTCAGGTTAGAACATATGTAAGCATGTAAAAGCTAAGCTCAGGTTAGAACATATGTAAGCATGCAAAAGCGCTGAACTATTCCTTTAAAGGAGACACACCATGCACAACTGGCTTTTTGAGCTTTGAACCAGTGATTCTCAACTGGTGAGTCGGGACTGTGAGAACCACCGTTTTAAACCATTCTATAGCATTGTTCACTCGTCAGAAACAGACCTGGAGCAGTATTTCACTTTGTTTCTTCCTGGTTGACATCTTCTGCGGTTCAGCTCTTCGATCTGAGGCTTGATGAATCAGGCTTAGGTTAAAATTTCACATGCAATTGTGGCCAAAAGTTTACATACCCTGACTGAAATTTAGATTTTTTTTTTTTGGCCATTTTCCAAAAAGATGAACGATAACACAAAACAGTTCGCCCATTCTTCTTGGCAGAAAGCCTCCAGTTCTTGTAAATTCCTGGCCTGTCTTGCATGAACTGCATGTTTGCGATCTCCCCAGAGTGCTTCGATGACATTGAGGTCAGGAGACTCCAGAACCTTCTCTTTATTCTGCTGTAGCCAGTGACAGGTCCATTTGTGTTTTGGATCATTGTCATGTTGGAACATCCAAGTGCGACCCATGTGCAGCTTCCGGGCTGATGAGAGCAAATGATCCTCCAGTATTCTTTGATCACATGATGCCTTCATCCTCATGTCAGTTTAGACCAGGTGTCTTGTGCCTTTGTAGCTCACACATCCCCGAAACATCAGGATCCACCTCTGTGTTTTACAGTAGGCATACAGTAGGCATGGTGCACCTTTCATCTTCGGCCTTGTTGACTCCTCTCCAAACGTAACGTCTATGGTTGTGGCCAAAAAGTTCAATTTTGGTCTGATCGCTCCTATAACTTTGTTCCAGAAATGTTGAGGCTTGTCTCTGTGCTGTTTGGCATATTGTAAGCCAGATATGTTGTGGCATTTGCCTAATAATGCTTTCTTCCTGCAACTCGACCATGCAGCCCATTTCAAAATTTCAGTCAGGGTATGTCTTTTGGCCACAACTGTATACAGTGCAGATCATACATGATTTACAACAACATCTCAATGAATACAAAATCAATCCCTAAAATGATGACAAGACAATGGAGTAAAGCCATATGTTATAATAACTTTTTAAAGGGGGTGTACTCAGTTACGTGCACTGTAAATCTTATGAATGAATGGTGACTCAATAATTGCACGTTTATGTCAAGTTTTGGCAATTATTTGTTTCCAAGAGAAAATATGTTAAGGGAGCAAACTGGCCCAATATATGAAATTTGAACAAATGGAGTATTGCCTGCTGTATCTCAAACCAGGACTAAACTGGGACTGATGCAGAACCAAACCAGGCAGGACATTTTCAGCTTTGGTTTCGCAGCAGCGTCAGTCGACTCTGATCGCGCCCCGCTGTAATGAGTTCCTGTGCGGAGGTGCTTTGTCCTCGCCGATGAGCTGTCGTTGGACCGGCTCCAGATGAACAAAGGCAGCGGAGAGGAGCTGGCTCTGATCCACCCCGATGTGAAAACTGTGTGAAAAGTGTGCGAGAACTGCGAGGTCTGTACAACAGCCAATCTGCAACGCGCTTCATCCCAGAATCAAAGTGTCGCACTGGGAGTTAAAAAAAAACGATCTGATCTTGTGCTCGTTCCTTCTGCTGCGGGTAGAAGTCAGGCGCTGTGATATTAGGACTGAGGAATTTGGAGATGCAGGTTTTTGTGGGCATTTTGTAATCTGGCTTTTTTTTTTTTAATTATTGGATCCATTCTTCCTGCGGTCCACAGAATTGCAATATTAAACCATTACATTAAAAATCATTATAAATACAGTTCTTAGGTAGAGATTCTCCAGTCTTCATCTGTACTCTGTAGTTGAAGTGTAGGACGTTTTGCTCTTTATCCAAAGACCTTCGTCAGCGAATGAGCTGTATTTGACACGCTTGTTCGTCTTTAAAGACCAACTCACCCCCTGTTCCAAAGTTTACTCCGCCCATCCACCAAATTCAAAAACTGCTGTGAAAGGGGCGTGGCTGGAGGCTTCTGCGGGGGCGGAGCCGTTTATATTCCCCACAGCGACAGAGCTGCTAACGTCACATCAGTTCTGTGTCATCACATCGCGGGCTGAACCAATAAGGTGACAGACTCTAAAATTCAAATCCCATATAATTTTACCCTCGAGAGGGCGCCACACAGACAGTTTTAAGCACAAAAGTTAGATTTCTACAAATGTGCACTAAAATGTCAAAGTAATTATGGAGACATGTAGGCAACACTATTAGACACCCATTTATACAGTTAATCAGCAAAAAAAAGTTGATTTGGTGTTTAGTTGTTCTTTAAGGAGAAGCCAGCAGGAGTTAACCTCTAAGGGAAAGGGGAAAGGGGAATAGGAATTGCTTTCCTATTGACTTATCCTTGGGCTTTGTTCTAAGGCTGTTCACAGTATCTATGGCCCTGCTTTGTTCAGTGGACCAGCTTTATTAGCATATAGAGGTGCACAGCCGACTAAGAAGATAACAAGCACTGATTAGGTGTGAATAGGTCAGACGTTTTTCCAAACTTTAGAACCAAGAGAGGTGGGACTTAGAGGTTAGCTCCTCCTGCTGCTTCTCCTTACAGACCAACAAGCGTGTCAAATCCAGCTCATTCGCTGACGAAGGTCTTTGGATAAAGAGCGAAACGTCCTACACTTCAACTACAGAGTACAGATGAAGACTGAAGAATATAAATACAGTTGTGCTCAAAAGTACTGTCAGGGTATGTAAACTTATGCATTTCATAGAATATGAATGATGACTTAAATCCTTTATTTCACTCATGGTTAGTGTTTGTGTGAAGCCATTTAGAAACCTGTCAAGAAACCTGTTTGTTTAAGTTTCCCGTTGCTTTTGAATATGAATTTCCCAGAACTGGAATATACAGTCCTTGCATTTGCAGCATTAAAATAGAATTAAAAAGCAATAAATGTTATGTGCTGTTGATAAATTTAAATTTCCATCATATTGACTTTCTGTGGAGTTGGAAAGGCTCAGCTCTTGAGCACCCGCCACTCGTTTCACATAATAAAAGCTCTTCCTCAAACTCCACTTGATGCTGCGATGTGTCCAGTTGGAATCATTGCTGTAGAGACGTTTGCCAAATCCACTTCACACAGACGCAGAGATGTAGCTCGAATCAAGCGATTGGGCTGAAAGTGAAGCTGCTTTTATTCGGCGGTGACTAACGCAGGCTGTTTGTATTCCAGCAGCGAGCGGAGAACTCTCAGACGGGGGATTTTCTAGGTTTTATTTTCTAAACTCCAGCTTGAACTTTGGCCTCAGTAAATGTCAGCGCGTCTCTGAAGGAATCGCTGCTAAAAACGAGGAGGAGGATTCACCAAAGAGTCACTCAACACGTACTGGAAAAGAATGCACAACGCGGTAAAGCAAGAAGTTACATTTGCTTTTGGCTTTACATTGAAACTGAAAACTTCTGTTCGGTTTAGGCCTTGTTCTATAAAGTGCTGCTGGTCGAGTACACTGCAAAACATTGTGTCTTGGTCAGTTCACCTTCCCAGGTCCATATGATTGTTCCCGACTGCAGGGGGCGTGGCCGACTTTTGCAAATAACTCCGTAATGAAAAGTGATAGACCTAAGAGGAGGGGTAGGGCTTTGAAATGAGCCCACCCATGTCCTGCTCGACCTCTGGGGGGCAGTGTAAAGTCACGTTGAAGCTTTGTGACCAGATATGCTCTACACTGTACATAATTAGGATTCAAAATGGTACTAGATAAAAACTGGCCTTTTTCTCTCTAAAACTTTACAGCATCCTCAAACTGGTCTGCTGCCATCTTGTTATTTGTTTGCATAGCAAACAAATAACAAATAGATGGTGGCCGGTTGGTGCCAAAAATGATACAATGTATGGAGGACCACTAGTGTAATTTTTATTTCACAAAAATTGCGAAAGCATGGAGAATAAATGCATATGATACTTTAAAGGTCAGGTTTATAGCCTTTTGTCTTTATACACGCATACTGTATATTAGTGTCATAATATTCAGAAAAGTGCAATAAACACCTGGATTTTTTGTGTGTAACTACAGCCTTTATTTTCCACCTTCTGGACCAACTGGACCCATAAAACATTTGTCTTCATTATTGATATTTTACTTTTAGTTTTTTTTTTGCTTCTATCATGATTATTTCATTGATATGACTACTACTGCATACAGACGATTTTAGAAGCAAAAAAGCAAAATAAAAACAGCCATGAAAGAAATGGTCCTTAGACCTCCTTAGAGGTAGTTAAGTTTCCTTTCTGGGCTGTTTTTTGTTCTAGTCATATGATGGGGGCCCGAACATCCCCACGGTAACCAAAGCTCAAACTTTGCCACGTACAAATAGTAACGCTGTTCCTCGCATAGCTCAATGAGGGGGTATGGAGGACCTCCCCCAGGGAATATTTTAAAATTTTGACAGAATTTCAGTAGTTTTTCAATATCGTCAGTATTTTAGCTTGTGTTTAGATCTCTGTCATGTACAGTGTGTACTGTATGTCAAAATCATCTGGAGGACAAAAGATAAGTGCTTGGTGCTCTAAAGACACAATAGTAGGACCAAACTCCGAAGCACATTTGCCCAACAAAAGCATTTTTAGTTTTATACAGTACATTTCCCTCATAGTTTTATTGAGCGTTCTATTGTTTCATAGAGGTCGCTTCAGTCCTCTCCCTCCTTTTCTGAATCCAGGCCAGCACATTTGGATCAGTTTCGCACTTTTTTCCTTCCCGACTGATGGATTCCCTTTCTGCTGCCGGACATTTCGCCCTTCTTCTCCTCAAACAAATGCACCCTCTCCCCTAAAACCCCGACCTCTCCCTGTATTAAAAACGATTCTCCGCCACGTTCCTTTGGCCCCGAGCCGCCGGCCGTTTCATCTTGTGTGTTTTTCTTCGCTTGTCAGTCGAGTCCGTGCGGCCGCCAGAGAAAGAGTGATGCAGTGACATTGAAGAGTTAGCGCGAGACATCAGGAGGCGATGGAGGAGACAATGACCTGGAATGGCCTGATCTCGGAAACCAGAAAACGTACAGTGGAGCTCGAACTGCTGTCGTCAATTCAGAGGAGAAAAAGGGAAAGGAATTGATTTATGTTGTTAAATCAGGACTAAACCAGTGTAACCTTGCGCTGCAAGATGAATTGTTGCGAGATCTGAATTTTCAGTCTCACAACAAATCCATCTTGAAAGACGGCAGCTGATAGGTGCGTCTCGTCACAACCAGTGGTTCGGACCAATGACCGGCTGCTGTGAGGCTGGGGGCGGGATATGTAGGCAAAAACAAACATGGCTACCTCAGAGGACTTCGCCTCAATTGACTCTATGTTAGCTGAAATACAGACCAGTTCTCATTTAAGAAAAGAGCAAGGAGAAGCGCTTTGTGCGTTTGTAGATGGAAACGCTTTTCCTCCCGACTAGATTTCCTGCTGCGGGTGATGCGTCACATGACTTGCTGCTATTATTGGCTAAAACCGCACTTAGGAAGGCGTGTACTAACCGGGGCCCAATCAGATCAAAGTATTGTACCGATTGTCCCTCCTTTTCAGAGACAGTTTGCACGGGAGGCTTTCCAGACTGATAACGTGTAGAACTCCATTTAGAGCTACATATATCAATCTGGCTTCTGCAGGTTAAAACCAGTGCCAAATCAGTTCATAATAAATAAAGTGAGATTAAGACGCTGCAGGTGACTAGGGCAATAAATGAAACTGACTGATTTCAATTTGAAACTGTTACTGACATAAATTCTTCAGTCTTCATCTGTACTCTGTAGTTGAAGTGTAGGACGTTTCGATCTTAGTCCAAAGATCGTCATCAGCTACTGAAGGCCTGGAGCACGTGCTCCAGGCCTTCAGTAGCTGATGACGATCTGATGAAGAATTTTTGCCTACAATGGACAACTCCTGTATGACTGAGAACCTTCACAAACGTATGACTGACATAGTTTCTGACATAAATATGAGGAAAAAATGTATTGCACGCACGGTCTGTTACAGGGGGCGTGGCACTGCCGATGACCCTACGCTCACTGATGTTCACCTCGTCTGATGTGTCGTTTTTGGTCTTATATGTCGCCTATTTGTGATCAGTCATGGATTCTCAGGACACAAGTCGTCCCTGGGGCATTTTGAGTTATTCACAGATTCTGAAAGTGTAGCTTTCCAGTGATATGTGACACATGGGAATCTGATCATAAATTGTGGCCATTTGAAATCACAAAAGCTAAAACAGAGAAATCGCCTCCTCTCTCTCCCCTTGTTCTTTGCATCTCATTTCCGTCACCATTTTGTCATTGGCTGAAGCGACTGCCAGTCAAGCAGTTGGCGGTGACATAGCGCGCTACAATACTGTCAATAAATGTTTGTTTCCTCTGCTCAAATGGCAGAAAGAGGCTGAAGTACGACATTTCTACTTGGTGCAACTTTCATATGGACAACGTTTGTGAAAAAGGGGGAAACATCACAGGAGACTTCAGAGACATGGGGCTGGGATTTGATGCAGATCCTCGTGGGACCTGGAGCATTCTCCGTGGGAAGATTACACACACAGAGACTCAGAGACTACCGCAGCACCAGAAAGGCACATTGGGACTTCTAAATCTTCTGATAAAGACAACGCAAAGTGAACAATTTAAGCTTTTTTTTAGGAAAATACTGTTGGAAATGTTGGGAAGTAGCCGTGCGGTTCAGACTGGAATGTCCAGTAGGAAATGAACTGGGCCGTGGCACACGCCCTGAATATCCTGACAATACACCCCATTTCAAAACACAAAATGTATGCTTTTAAAGATACCAATAATTGTTATCTGAAACATGGAGAGGCTTCTCCGCTCTTTTCGCTTTGTGCTGGCGACTGTGTCCCTGGAATACATGACCCGCCACATTTGTGTTCTTCTAGGCATGTTTGTACTGTCCTGGTTTGTTTTTTTATGTGTCGGTGAGCCAAAGATGAATTTCTACCTTGGTAGACAATAAAACTTTCCATTCTATTCTAAAGCGACACAATCTAAATAATAGGTAAGAGTTTATGGTTTGATTTGGTTGATATATTAGTTACAAAGATTTGTTTAGAGGTTTTTCAATAAACTTGTTATTACAGAATAAATCTGTAAAAATACATATTGTTTTTGGGGGGTTTAAAACTCAGGTTAGCAGTTAAACACTAATAAATCTCTCTGAAGAAACCTTTGAAAACATTGTTAAATAAGAGATTGGAAAGTCTGGAGTCTGTACCTAAGTGGAGATGTTGTCATCAGTTTGTCAGTAAAATGTTTTTGAAAAAGTGGTCCCATCTGGTTCTATGGCCAAACGTTGAGTCAGTGCAACACCTTTCTACAAAGATCATTCATTTGTTTCCAAGTGTTTAAAGCACAAACTGGCCCAAAACCTGAAAATGTTAAATATTGCCTGCAGTGTCACCCCTCAAACCCTGGTAAAATGAAAAGATGAAGACCAAATAGGGACTAAACC
Source organism: Lesueurigobius sanzi (assembly GCA_900303255.1). Classification (NCBI taxonomy): domain Eukaryota; kingdom Metazoa; phylum Chordata; class Actinopteri; order Gobiiformes; family Gobiidae; genus Lesueurigobius; species Lesueurigobius sanzi. Next base: position 7,791 of record OMNZ01077902.1, read on the forward strand.
CGGACTACACTGGACCTATTTTGGGACTAAGCCAGGACTAAAGAAGGCGAGGCAGGTGAAAACATAGATATTTCTGTCTGGTTTTAGATTACATTATTGTTTCTTTAGTTGGGACAGTGCATGCTAATGAACACACATGAGAATCATGCATGTAAACACACCACTCCGGATTGTAGCCTTGGGCTAATTTGCATCTGTTTTCCCACACTTGTACACACAAACACACTCTCATTCATCCTGACCTATTGTACATGTTTTAGTGGTAGAGGAAACCCACACAGACACGAGGAGAACATGCAAACTACACAGAAAGGCCCCGTCCGGCCCGGGGATCAAACCCGGGACCTTCTAACTGTGGAGCACGAGCGCTAACCACTGTGGTACTGTGTACCTTAACATCTTAGTTACAATGATTATTTCATGATGTTTTGCCGAGCTACACGTCGTAGTTTTCCAGGAAGTGACTCCACCGGTGTCTTTTTCTTCCACTTCCATCCATAAATATTGACGTATTTGGTATCATCTACGTGGCATATGCGAAGTCCACAACAAAACACTGTACATCATAATATGATAATATCCTTCCTCAGAAAAGCCAGCGGAGAAAATACTGTTAGAAGAAGATGCGTGTAAGCAGACGTTACAAAACTTTAAAACCTTTTTTCTGCGAATGCCGTTTCGACTTTACTCTTGCAACAAAATCTCTACTTTAGTAGCTCCTGCAGACTCCAAACATTCCCATCTTGTACTTAACAATACTTAATAATAGTGATTTTTCAATATTTAAATCATAGCCTGCATTTCCTAGCCTGGTTCCTAGTTCTGAACACTCCTAAAAACAAGGCAAAATTTACATTTTTACCAATAATTTAATTAGATTTTATTAACAAAATATCCAAAAATCCCCTGTGAAGAAATCTTTGCTTCTATATCAACAAAATAAAACCATAACTTTAAATCTGTCTTTTTCCATTATTTGGATTTTGTCACTGAAAAGGTTGCATGTACCTGGGCTAAACCAGTGCTGAGCTAGCTCTAAACCAGGGCTTTAACAAATCAGCACTGTACCAGGAATGGCCCATGGCTAAACCAGTGCTAAACCAAGATTAAAATGAATAAATAGTTTAAGACCAGGCCAACATCAGAGCTAGACCCCGGAGTGTAATCATTTAAAGGAGAAAAGACAGGGATAAATTTATGCCATTAAAGTGATACATTGTCCTGTGAAAATGCTTATGTTGAAGGTCGTGGTCTGAATCTTAAAGTTGAAATTGGACGAGGTAAAGTCACAACCCCAATAAATGAGAAAGAAAATGGGGACCTGCAGCTTTTTTTTCTTCTCACTAATGATGTTTTGGCGAGGAGAGGGGCAGAGGAGGACGTGACTTCAGAGCCGAGCTGACATTTACCTGGAAAATGAAAGCACAGGGTCGACAGGGACAGAGGGCGTCCCCTGCCTGGAACTGCCATTATATCTTTAACCAAGGAAGTAGTCACCTTGTGCACAGAACTGCCCCAAGGCGGACTGACCAACATATGGCAGCCTTTTTTTCAAACCAGCTTAAGGGGAGACACGGCAGGTGAAAATTTCTGTTCTAGTTTTGTCCCTGTGGAACTTTTTATTTGAAAAAACCTTGAAATTAGAAACCTTGATCTTTTTGACCCAGCGGCTGTGAGTGGTTAGTTTGCACCTTTATTTCATGATGCTCCAGAATCAATTTCCTTTAGGCTTTCTGCCGGGTTTTCTCTGCTGATATACAGTCGGCAACGTGTACTAGGGGGCGTGGCCTAGCGCGGGGATGGAAGCTTGTTGTGGGAATCACTATTTTTCACTCTTTTTGGGTATTTTCTGGCAGACTCAAAGCATATTTACTACACACAAATAAAGTTGAGTCAAAATGGGGTCTTACAGTAAAGAACTGATCAGATTGTCCAGTAGAATTGAAAAGACGGCTCTCGAAGCTAGCTGCTAGCATGTAGCATGAAGCTCTATCCGTTATTTAGATTTAATTTCCAAAAATATAGGCCATTTGAATGGATAAAATGATCATGTGGGAACAGAAATGACTCACCCTGTATTACAAAAACACTCTAATTCCCCCTCTCCCTGTCCCCCTCCAGCCTCCTCAGCTCCTGACCCTCTCTCCTCTCGTGGTCAATGCTCGTGGTGCCTCTGTGACCCTGTCCAAGTCCGTGCTCCGTGTTGAAGACCCAGACAACATGGCCGACGTCCTGGTAATGGTCCTGGAACCACCCCGGCACGGCGCCTTCACCCGTCTCCATAGCGACCGGCCCTTAAACCGGTTCAAACTGGACGAGCTGTGGCGGCAGCAGGTGCGGTACGTGCACGACGGCTCGGAGGCCGCGCACGACAAGGCGGTGCTTCAGGTCAACGACGGACACAACTACAGGAACGTACTGCTGCGGGTCGACGTGCAGCACAAGGTCAGACACGGAGCTCCTCTCTCTCTCTGATATCTCTGATATCTCTGATTATCTCTGATATCTCTAATATCTCTGATATCTCTAGTATATCTGATATCTCTGATATCTCTTACATCTCTAATATCTCTACTATCTCTGATAGCTCTAATATCTCTGATATCTCTGATATCTCTGATATCTCTAATATCCTTAATATCTCTGATATCTCTGATATCTCTAATATCTCTGATATCTCTATCTCTAATATCTCTGATATCTCTGATATCTCTAATATCCTTAATATCTCTGATATCTCTTACATCTCTAATATCTCTACTATCTCTGATATCTCTAATATCTCTGATATCTCTAATATCTCTGATATCTCTATTTCTAATATACTAGAATTCTATTTCAGTAGGAACGGTGCCAATGCAACTCTATGGGAGAGAAAGTTTTTGAAACAAAAATAGAATTGGTTTGTTTATTGCTTTTCAACTATAAATGGCCAAATGTCTCTGATCTAAAGTTTACATATTGGGCATTTTGAAACAAACATCAGTTTTGTCAGAGTCCTGTATTTCAGCTGAAGTGAGTTTTTCTTTGCTCCTGAACAGTTTTCCTGGCAGTTGTTGAAGGTCATGTAAACGTTAGATCAGGGACATTTGAGTAGTTTCTGTTTCATTATGATTTCAAAAGAGTAAACTCTTCACACAACCACTAACTACGAGTGGAAAAAAGATGTTTGTGTCATCATTCATATTGTATTAAAATGGCCAAATGATTAAAAGGGAGCTGGAGCTGTATATGGGAAATTGTATATTCAATGAACATTTTCTCAAGATGCATTTTTCTTTCATTGTGGCGACAACATCTCCACTTTAGTGGCTCCTACAGACTCTCATCTTTCCAGTCTTTTGTTTTTAATAGGAATTTTAAATTCTTAATTCCTAGCCTGATTTATGCAATGGATAATGTATAGAACGCTGGTCATTATCTGAAAAATAAGTACTGACAGGGCGAACTGTCTTGTTGTCGGTTTTCCTCTATTTCATTAATCTTGTTAGCTGTTAGCTGTTTATATCTCTTACTGGTCATCTCCTCCTGTTCTTCTTGGTTTTTTCTTTTACGTTTTGGAGATGGTGAATTGGTAAATTGGGCCTCCCACCAGAGCTCAAAATCCCACTACTCGCTGTAAATATTAAAATTCACTTCAAAGTCGCTCATTTTTTCGATTGCTTTAAGCTTAATTGTTCTTCACAACAAGAAGGTTCCAGGTTCCCTCACCACTAAAACATGTACAATAGGCAAATATGAATGATGTCTATGGGCCCGATCTTGCAGTACCTAGGCGCAGGTTGCAGGTTGCATGTCGTAGAGCGCACTCTGCTGGCGCTGTGAGTGGGCTGGGCTGTGCCACCATTGGTCAAAACCCATAACCAATCAAAGAGGGCCTCCTCTAGGCCTCCAAAATCCTAAACCTCCTGCAGCCCCACCCCCAAGCACGGTTCAACTATTTAAACAGAAACAATTTGTGTACGAATAATACAAATTTTAATCAATGAAAGAAGTTGATATACCTCTATGAATAATTCTAGTTAAGCAATTTTAAATATTTGAGAACACAAAGCTGTAAAATAAAGTTTGTAGCCCTCTGTATAGATATATTTTACACTATGCAATATTCACTCTTTAAAATGCACTAGAAATAATTGTTTATTGTAATTATACATAGAGATGGGAAATAACCATAATTATTAGCCTAAAAAGCTGGT
>OMNZ01077909.1:0-10298 GCA_900303255.1 Lesueurigobius sanzi
AAAAGCTCTTTGCTCGGTGTGGTTTGACATGCTTTGTGTGGTTTTATTAATAGGCTGAACTTAAGGTGAAATAGTAGCATATTTTTCATCTTGCGTGGGCTTGAATGTTGTAGCAGTTTTGCATTGATGGATATAGAGATTTAAACTAGATGTTGGATTATTTTGCTGGCATTGGTTTGATAGTATTTGATAACCAACATATTTTAAACACAGAAGAAGGTCAGTGGTAGTCACACGTCTTTGAGTTTATGCTTGAAAAGGACCCAGTTTGTACCAATCAATCAACTTTTCTACACAGCTACAAAGTGGTTCACAGAAAACATAATGACAAAATACAAAAATAAATAATGAGTCACATTTCAAAAGATCACGAGTCATGACTAATAACAACAATTACCCAAATGCCTTACAATATAGAAAGGTCTTTAGCAACGATTTAAAGTAATTCAAATTATTTGCCCTCTTTGCTTGGTACCAGAGCAATCCTTTTTTCGATACCTGTACTAAATTATTGGTCATGTTGAACCATAAAACAGAACAATGATGGTCATGTATTCCATAAAAGACTATTTCTTTTCATTAGTTAGGCATCAAAACTTGCCCAAAAAGGAAATATTTCGCCAGTACCAGTTTTCTGTTCCTTTTTTTTCAGATACCATTAGTACCAAAAACATTTCTGATCCCATACTGGTATCATTTAGGCCTACACCCAACCCCCACAAGTATTCATCCACAATACAGAGAAGGTGGATTGTCCCAAAGTAGTTTTGCATCTTGATACTTGACAGTTCCCGCTCTGAGCTCCTCTGGTCCTTGACCCCGTCAGCTCTGAGAGGAGCTGTATACACTCACTAAGACCTGTGGGGCCTGCTAATGCAGACATTTATACATTAGCATAATTACACAAATGTGATGGAGTTTTCCAAATGTAACATTTTAAAGTTAAGATGTCTCCTAATCTTCTGTTGTAAATAATTAGTAGTGGCTGCAGCCTGTGACCACGAGCTGATTCAGTGACTTCTATGTGAGAAGTTATGGTATTGGCTAAAATGAGAGCTACTGGGTTGATAATATATGGATTTAGTTGGTTCAGTGTTTGCCTCACCACGAGATGCACCTACTGAAACAAGATTATTGACTGTGTAAGTTCTCTGCCGTACAGGAGTTGTTCATCGTAGGCAAAGATTATTCAGTCTTCCTCTGTGTAGGACGTTTCACCCTTCATCCAAAGGGCTTCGTCAGCACTGAGCCAACTTGGTCAGTGGATCTCATGAAGACCAGTAGGAGGAGTTTACCTGTAAGTCCCACCTCTCTTAGAGAAAAACACCTTTGTTGTCAGTCTCGGTCTCAACGAACTTCCTCACACCTGATCACTGCCCATTACCTTCCTATTGTCTTGCCCTGGACTTACAGGTAAACTGCCCCTACTGGTCTTTATAATAAGATCCAAGTTTGCTCAGTGCCCTGCTGACAAAGCTCTTTGGATGAAGAGCGAAACATCCTACACTTCAACTACTACATGAAGACTGACGAATCTTTGCCTACGAAGGTTCTTAACTATTATACATATTATAATCTAGGGATAACTAGTCATATGTGGCACTAAGTTGGAGACAGATAACTTTATCCTGGTCGTACTTTACTGCACATTGTTGCAGAGTGACAGGATGGATATAGAATGGCAAAGGATTATTAGAGATAATGCTTGTTACACCTCAGTTTCTGCATTATTACCAAACAAATATGAAACATGTGTCATGGTTATTGACTCTATTTTTATTGTTGTTTATTCTTCATTGCAATTGTTTTTACTCATTGCCTGTTTCCAAAGTGCATTCATGAACATTTTATTACACTTTTGCTGCCATGCTACTCCCATCCTTTTGCCTCTGCCTCGCTGTAAAGTGAAGAGCTACTGGTTATATTAGCTTTAAGGGCTTAGTGGCTCAGTGAATTAAGAGGTCAGTGTCACGGCTGAGTGCGGGCCTGGGCACCATAATATGCAAAATGCATGAATCCGAGGCCTTGTTGGGGTCTGTATACTTAATCGTAAGTATAGGTCTAGAGATTTGTATTGCTTTGTATTGCAACAGAGAGGCTTGTAAAATAGTGTTGATCCAGCTACATTGTATTATTGTTAAGCACGAGGCATTTTACACCTAAGTTCCTGTTGTTTTCATTCCTCTGGGCTGCTTTTGGAGGTATTAGACGCCCCAGACTTTGAGTAGGAGAGTCCGGTGTTAAATATTCAATGCAGTAATGGCGGCTTTTGTACGCGCAGCCTACAGGAGTTCACACCCCGCTGCGGATTTCTCCCGGACAGCCCTCCATTGTTTATGCCACTGAATAGATTAATTGGCCGTCCGCTCCTCCGAGTATTAGCGATTGGCTCTCACAAAACCTGGGCGCTTTATCTCATTGGCTCAGCTGCTGCCTTCGAGCCGCGTGTTTAATGGAAGTGACAAAGGTGTCTCCGGCCTGACTTATACGTGACAGTGTTCTGTTTCTGCTGAAAGACGCTTATGCTGATGGTGGAGGATAAAAATGAACGGAAAATGAAGACTTCCGGTGGTGTCGGCTCTCCTGGAAAGCGGGGGAACAGATGTATTAATTGAGCTTGAAAGATGAACTGAGTTTGAACTTGGGCAAAGTGTGTGTATCTTTCACTGTCTTACCAATCTGTACATTAGTTTCATCCTATTAGTTGGTTGAGAAAGTGTTACGTGGGGAAGAGTGACCCAATATTTTGAAGGAAAAAAAGTGACTATCTGGACTCTGGGTAATACCACCTTAACCAGGTCTGTAATGGGACTCTACAGGTCAAAATGTGGGCTGTAGTCGTATCAAATCAAGTCTAAATCATGATGAAAGCACTCCTGAACTTGGATAAACCCAACAATAGGACAACAAAAAAGAAAGAATTAAAATAAGCCTAGAACCCTCAACTAGTGGGTCAGGAGAATATTTCTACTTTTTTTTTTGTACCTAAAAAGTCGAGTCTGTTAAAAATGTCAATATCTTTTGATCATGATTTCGGTTTAGGAAGTTTATTTAATCTTTAAAGGTACACTGCAAAACATTTCACCCAATAAATAGAATAAAATAAAAGCTTTTAATAATTTAAAATATATATGTTTTTTGTATCATTGATAATACCTAAAATAAAATAAAAACAAAAAAAACAAATATGGTGTCTTTGCTGTGAACGGGGCTTCTCTCCTAAGACCTGACTTGTAACTTTCCTGGGAGCGCGGACGTTTCCAGCTGTTGGCTAAAACATCTCCTAAAACATGATTTTCACTGATACCTGCAGGTGAGAAATTATTTAAAGAAAAACATAAATATTCCAAAATGTTGTGAGCTATCTCCCCTAATTCAATACATAATAAATATTAATGATAAAATTAATTTTTAAAAATATAGAGCACTACAGGAGTGTAACCAGGTGGATGGTAGTATTAAAGAGAAACGGGAAAGAGATTTACAGAGAACACTAAATGATAAAGAGTGGTATGATAGTAACAAAGCAAATTTAACTCATATAAAATCAATATTTTGCAAGAATGTGCCTGGGAATTCCATTTAAGGTTCTACAGAACACCACAAACCATTTCAAAATATGCAAAAGGCCTGTTGGAGAAAAGGACTATGCTCACATATTCTGTACCTGCTCTAAAATATAACTACTGGGCAGAAGTCCTACTAAAAATCAAGCAGGTATTAGAAATGGAAGGATCATACCAAGTTAAACAATATTTTACTTGGAACACCACCATGAAAAGGAGATGTTGGCTAAAGGCGGACAAATATGAGATTTAGATAGGTCAGGTCTTCATCCAAATCATCCTTTATTTGATTACACACTGAAAAAATAATGATAATACAATTCTGTGTCTTGCTGGTCATTATAGGAGCATGGTTTGTATTGCTGGCAACAGTATCTGTAAGAATTTACAAAGCAATTTAACAGATTCCAACTGTAAAATGTTGTATGTGTCCTAAAAGTATTCCTTTTTGTGTCATGGCTTGTCATCTTGGGGTGATGGTGGGTCCTAGGGAGAGAAAAGCATACCAGTTGTGAACCACTGGTCTAGATAAGAGGAGCCTAAGTCCCGCACTAAGTTTGTCCATGAAATTCCAAAATACTAAATGAATAGAGCTTAAAATAGAGAGTAGAATATGCACCTTGTTTGAGCCGTACATATTAGTTTCTTTGAGTAGTTGGGTAGCGATTTTAAACTTGGCCTACATGCATCAGGCTTTTCACACGTATTCAACACTTTCTGAATTATCGAAAAACGCAGTTGTAAATGAGCCAGACGCCTTCTCTATCTCCGCAGGTGACAATGCATGCAGTGTGAATTATGGGGGCTGCAGTACCCTCTGCCTGGCCATCCCTGGAGGCCGAGTGTGCGCATGTGCTGACAACCAGGTCCTGGAGAAGAACAATGTCACCTGTGCAGGTAGGAGGACACATGAATCAGACGCAAAAAAGAAAAAAAAAGTGCATAAGATCATCCTTTACCCACATGCGGTAATCCAGCCTCCTCCCTCCTCCGGGACTGGAATCATATAATAAAGTTGATCTAGCTGCATATACTCCTGGTAACACATGGGTTCTCGGGGGAATGGTGCTTTTTCTAGCTGTAATGGTAATGCGAGAGCGGAGCCCTTTCGCCCGTGTTTTGAATGGATATTTTTTGCCTTTCTGGGAACACAACCTGACCTAACATGCACTATTGTTTTCCCAGTTTTAAAAGGTCAGTAAATACTCTGCGAAATGTTATAAGTCAAATCTTCTTGAAATTAGTACATTTGCCCTGGATTTGAGTAACTAATTTCAATAAATGTGCCAGTGGGGTCACTTTTTCACACCTAAATCAAGAAAAAAAGATGTTATCGCAAAAGAAAAATCAAAATCAGAGGTCGACCAATATTTTTCTAAGGCCGGTGCAGATAAGTGCTACCAATATTTTTGACCGATATTGAAGGCTGATTTAAAAAACAAAATGCTTCTACAGAGTAAAATGTGTCAGTGTTGAACTTCTTTTTTTCTCATTGTGTTATTATAATATTTAGTAATTACAAGTTGTAGCACTTTTGCGTATCACCGTAGTTGCACAGTCTATTACAGGCCTATACTGTATTTATAAATATGTAAGAAGTTTGCAATTTATCTTTTAATTTTAAATTAGAAGGTAATGCTGGGTAATATTAAGGCTAAAATAAGGAAAAATAAGGTTTTTTTTTGTTTTTTTTTCAATATAGTGCATTTAATTTCACAATTCTAAGCTAATTCTAAGATATTTGTTTCAGCTCTATATGTTTCTAAAGGCCTTTCAGTTCTAATGTACTGCATTATGTAGGATGTGCAGTCCAGCCCTCGTGTATCTGTGGTGTTCACGACCACACCTCCATGACATAAAAAAAAAAAAATCCGCCTTATGTATTATAACAGCCGATACTGTAAAGTACTCATATACCGGCCCAGTATATTGGTTGACCTATAATCAAAATTTTTGTTGTTGATGTGTTTTTTTCGTTCTTAATTTAAGTGTAAAAAAAAACCCATAGGCGGATTTCGGATTTCTTGAATTTTGACTCGCCGCGTAAAACAATCTGCCAATGGAATTAGATAGTTCCCCCTTATTATAAGTTTTATTATGTAATATTTATGTGCAGTAACAATTCAAATCTTATTTTAGATGTTTTTACTTGGTTTAGGTGCAAAAAGACTAATTCTGCTGACAGATAATTGTGCTCACACCTACCAGAAGCCTAAAACAATTGGTCCACTTAAAGCTCAAATGTACACTAATATCAATAATATCATGCTCTTTTCTTTCACATAAAAAGTTACATAATTTCTTCTTCCATTGGCATTTTACTTACCTACTCAAAATGAAATCAACAAAATGTTTAGATTAGTTTTTCCAGTAAGTGTTATACGCCACTAACGAGCTGATTTGCTGGCCACATTTCACCATTTTGTTTTTGTGGTGCAGGTATGGGATGGTAGAATGAGCACTTTTATTGGTCCAAACTCACAGCCTTATATTTGCTCTGCGGCAGTAGCAATAAGCTCCTGAAAATGAAAAGTACCCTTTCTCACAATACCAATCATCCAATCAATCAATTTATTTTTGTTTAGCCAAATTTCACAACAAGAGTCGCCTCGGAGGACTTCAGAGATATCAATACGCAGAGATGCAAACTATTATACTGTATGTGGGCAAAGAAATACTGTACATTACATTCCTCTGTGTTTTATAATTGTATACTGTTGATTGACTTGTGTTTATTTATTTATTGTTGTACTAAATCTTCTAAGATCATCCACCACGGACAGCCTGAAATGACTTCGTCCTCTTGAAAAGGGCACATTGTCTGAATGCATGCAGGCTCACACTCCGCTGCTTTCTCATATTATATTACATTAGTCGACCTCAGAATGTCCACGAAAAGGGAAGCTTGAGAAAGCCATTGACGAACTGGCCTTTGTGCGTCACCGCGGCTTTGCTCGATCATCTGCTCTGGTCCTCAGATGACTCCAGTGACGTTCTGGACGTGCACCGCTGCAAAAGCGAGGAGTTCCTGTGTCAGAACCAGCGCTGTATCCGCGCCCTGTGGAAGTGCGACGGAGACGACGACTGCCTGGACGGGAGCGACGAGGCCAACCACATCTGCTGTAAGAAACATCCTCCATCGTGTCTTTGTAGAAGACTTAAAGAATCAGAATCAGTATAGAATCAGAATAATTAAAGGGGCTAGACCTGTTTTCCTAGTGTTGGAATGGATTTGTTTTTTCCTCCTTTATTGCAACCTCAAATATTTGTGGAAATAATATTGTGCATCTAAATATAAAGCCATTATTGTCAATTTTATGGTTTGCCGGCTAGTTTTCTAGCATTTCTGTGACAAGTGACCCTAAAAAGTGACCCTGCCAGTTGTGAAATGTGCTTATAAACTCATCTGTAAGAAGACACCGGATTTTAGAAAGGTGTTAGGAGAATTAAGAATCTGTTTGGACCACAGCTATCAATTTATTTTAATCACTCACTCTTCTTCTTCAGGTATAGTGCCTTTATTACGCTGTTATACTGCGTTCAGATTGCTTTATGATGGTAATAAAGTAGTTTCAGTCGTAGACGTTGGCTAGCCTCAACACATTTCATTTCATTTCTCATAAGAAGGAATATATTTATATAGTATGACAGTGTGAGTGTGACAAATATAGCCCAATTATATAGTATTATATCCAGAGCTTGTTATTCATTCACTCACACTTGACACTTGCCACTTGCTGGTACACGATCTGTAGCCCAAACTGAGAAGAGAAAGATAATTAAATGCACAGCACTTTCCACAGACATAGCCAGTGCACCATTTTATTTCATTCACACTCGGTGGCACACTCTGTATGTAGCCACGGCTGCCCTGGGGTAGACTGACAGAGGTGTGGCTCTGAACACTAACCTTGTGCTGCAAGATTTGTGATTTCACAAACTCACAGAAATACATCTTGTAAGAAACCAATCTCCTATTCGCTAGTGATGGGATTTCCAAGTCTTTTTGGTGAGCCGGATCATTTGGATCGGCTCTTTTGGCTTCCAAATGGCTCTTTTTAAAAACTATATAGTTTCTATTAACAAAAAGATTTCCAGAGATTTTGCTTAGTGACTTGTTGAATTAACCATTCTACATATATCCACAATTCATCAGGCTGACCCTCCCAGAGCCGGAGCACACACAAGGAGCAGCAGCACCACCCCACCCCCTTTCCCTCTCTCTCCCTCTCTCTCTCTCTCTCTCTCTCTCTCTCTCTCTCTCTCACCGTGTTGCCTCCTACAAAAACATCTTGTCTTGTTGTTCACTTAAAAGAGCTGGCTCTTTGTACCAACTCTGACTGATCCATCACTACTCTGCTCAGCTCAACTAACCTGGAGCTTTGGACCAATCCCGTGGTGGTATTGGTGTAAATAGGCGAGTTTTACGTAATCGACAACAACAAGCACTTTTATCAATACTAATTAACAACAAACAAACTTACAAAAGCGAGTAACATTAAATAAACAAAAAACACTTTTGTCTTAAGACTAGCTGTGATTGACTAAAAGGGATGCACTTGATCCAATCAGCAGCAAATATTCCCTCAAGAGTCTGTTCTTTTCCCGTACGATCTAAATGGGAGTCTTTGATATTGCCAGGCTAAGGTAATCATGACCACCACAATCCACTCACACACCACATTCACACTGTGGGGGAGTTGCCTTGCCCAAGGACACAACAACAGTACATCTCTTTTTTTTTTTTTAGGTACATTTTTTTTAGGTATGCAGCTTATAATAATGTTCTATAGTCTATTTATTATTTTAAAATATATGTCTTAAAGTTATTTTTTACATGTTCAATAGACCTTTCATTGTTCGTAAACATTTGGGGCTTAACTGGAGGTGGAAAGCTAGATCCCTATCTATTGCTATTATAACTGTGGTCATAGTAACAATAAACAAATGTCTAACTGTTGTTGTAAATATCAGATAAAACCTTATTTTATCGTCTCAAATGTCGTTCCTCTTGTTCTTGCTCCTTAAGCCACAACAGGACCACATTTTGTAGTTGCAGTTTTACACTTATAATCGCTAATTTTAGTTTAATCTTATTTCTCTTGCTCACTTCCTGCCTCCAGCTGATGTCACAGATGATGTAAGCAGTGAGTGGGTCTATACATTTTCAAATAAAACAACCACTAAAACATATGCAATTGTGCATATAATGCTTTCTTCCTTCTTTTTTTTTTAAGTTTACACAGTACTTTAAAGGTTTTGAGAAATTCTCTGTATTTTCTTCCTTAATTCTGGTAATTGTGAATAATTCAAAGATTATGCTTGTTTGGAGACAACACAATCACTGCCCAATACATTTCAAAGCGCAAAAAAAGTACAAAATACAAACAAAACTATCTTCAGACAGTCGTATTAAAGGCATTATACCTGATTTTAGGAATGAAATTTGTCTTTTCCTCTTTTAGTTTATTGTAAACTCAGATAGTTATGGAAATAATACTGTGCATTTCTGGGACTATGACCCTAAAAAGTGACGGTAGGATTGTGTTTCGACCACAACTATCAATTTAATTTACTTGCTCCCTTCTTCATTAGTTGTAACAAAAAAAATCAGGTATAGTGCCTTTAATATGACAAGTTAGGGGAAAAACAAACCACTTTGCTTCTAATAGTTATTAGTTGAATGTCAGCAGATGATGGTCTAGTTAGAAGAACACTATTTGTTTTAAAAAGTCCCCGTGACACATAGTTATATCAAAACTAAAGTAGTGACACTGCACTCAGAAGCGGAGTCATGCACAATGTGAGATAGTACAAGCTTTTAAAGGCTTATTCTTCTTCCAGTCAGCGCGTGTTGGAAATGTCAGTGCTGAAGCAGGGGTGAAGAGTGCTCCTCCTCCACACGCGCTGTCTCTGTTACTCATGTAAAACTTGCACTTTAACAAATCGCTACAACAAACACCACTTATGTTCGACGTCGCTGTCTGTGCGAGCGAGGCTGGCTTCTCCTGAAGAGCGAGCGCGAGGCTGAAGTAATCTCCGGCGAAAACGATAGAAAATTAAAACATCGAATGGCTCCTCCTGAGTGGCTGGAAAATCACAGGCTTATGATGAATGTCAGCAAATGTTTCGAGAAGTAAAGTTTGGAAAGTGAAAGTTGACCAGAGGCGCAAGCGTGGACAAAGTTTCATTTGCCAGAGTAGCACAGTAGCTAGACTGCAGTATATGGTACTTTCTTAAGTAATGAATGAAGTGACAATGGGCCTCATTCACGAAACGAACTTACAAACAAATTTGTTCGTAACGCCTTCATAGGGCGGTTTTTGGGATTCACAAAATTTGTTCTTAGCGGAAAACGTTCGTCTGGAAGAACAAATCCTACGAACAGTCAGGAGGACTCGTACGCGCAAAAAAATGTCCAGTTCTGCACATGAGCTCAACATGGAACTGGAGTCTTATTTCGATGTCTTTATAAGTAGTCCAAAAACATTCGAAAGAAAAAGTGCACCGTGTTGATTAATTTCAGGAAATACGTAAATATAAGTTTAATTAACTACATAAACCTTATGTCCGGTCAGAAATAACTTGTTCTTAATTTTAGTTTTCTTAATGGCAATCATTACAGCTAAAATGTACATATTTGCAATTAATGCCTACGCTTATAAATAGGACTACATGCGCACGAGACTGGCTTTCATTCAGTGGCAGCTTATCAATCAATATCGGTGCCAT